>PVKA01006857.1:0-81062 GCA_004027165.1 Ctenomys sociabilis | reverse complement strand
TTTTTTTTTTTTTTTTTTTTATTTATTAAGAGGTACAAATCAGTTCTTGAATGAACATTGCACAATTTCTCTTTTCAGAGAGCTGAAAATTGAAACCAAGGCCTTTGCATTTCACTGTATGGCTCACCCTTGTTACAAACTTTATTTTGAGAGTATTTCTTTATATCACTGAATTCCCAGGTGGGCTTGAACTCAGAGTTCTCTACCTGCTCTTCTCAGAGAGCTCTGCTCGAGGAATCACCGTGTCCTGTAGTATGCATCTGCAGTGTGCACAGAGCGTGGCTGGGTCCTCACCATGGCAAAGAAGGTAAAGTTTCAGCATTCAGAACACTGATGAGAATCTTCAGATTCAGTATTGCATTTCTAGTCCTCAGTTTGCATAGAAACATCACTAGGCACTGAAGTTAGCATAAGTACATTGGAAGTGTGCTTTTTGTTTTCATCTCAGATAATTTTATGTTTTTTCCCCTGGAAACTTCAGTCTTTGAACTGGCATCAAGTATGAAAAGGCCCTTTAAATACTTCCCCAAATACAGCTTCTCTAACTGCAATGAAACACCCATCTCAAGTTACTTGGATAGACCTAAAGAAGGATTCTGAGGAGATAGATTTGGCAAATATTCAGCTTGAGAATTGATAGCAAGAGACTGGTAATTTTTAATACGTCACCTCTCATCTTGATTTTCTCAGGGCAAAGGATATATTCGATATTTTGCTTTGGTAACTGAACATCCTCTAGATAAAGTTGGAATGATTTCCCGGTATTAATTACAACCGGATATTCAGTGCTTCTGGCATGCATAATTATCATAGGCCTTCCAAAACTAAAGGTACTTCAGTAATGATTTTGAAGTAAAAATAATGAAGTCACTAAGCCCAGCACCCAGCAATGGTGGGCCTGGGTAGTTCCAGGGCGTGCACCTTCTCAATTCATGGCACCCGGCTTCTGGGACACATTCAACTGCGGTTGCTTCTCCTGCTTGGGTTCCTCAGGTGCACGGATCCTTGGTGGCTCTGGACCCGCCTCTGTGGGCTTTATCCTTCTGTGTTCATCCATTTCATTTCTGCACAGTCCCTAATGAGAGGCTGTTGGTCACCTGCTAGCCATTTGGGCCACTGTTAACGGGAGGGGCCCCACGGTGTGCCCTTCTCAAAGCACCTGAGCTCCTTCCCTCCTTGGATTTCCTGATAGTTTGGTTCTATAAACAAACACCTCAGGAGAAGAAGTTGGAAGTACATACACCTTTTGTGTTATAACTTCAAAAATCACAGTATATACCACATCCACTGTTGTAAACTTTCTTATAGCAGAGGCAAATGACAAGAATTCACTGTAAGAAGATCATAAGAGACACTGTTCCTTTGGAGAACAGTAGGACATATAATATTTCTCAGATTTATCCATGGTAAATTTTCTATTTGGCTTTCTGAATAGAATCTGCTTTATAAGAATACACACACACACACACACACACACACACATATATACATATATATGATTTTAGAAAATTATGAATATACACTAAATGGTTGGGCAAAAGTTTGATGAATAGAAATATATATGTATAATATATATATTATATATATATATATAATTCTCTAACATAATTTTTTCTATAATTATTATTTCACCTTTTACAGTTAAAAGAAGCATTCTGTTTTCCCATTTATTTAAATATTTCTTAATTTGTGCTCATTCATATTAATCTGTGGATTTTAAATTTGTTCTAGGAGTTAAAATTCATTACTGTTACTGCTTATTTTGATGCTCAGATGATTCACTTTGACCACTGAATCTATTCCAAGCTGTCATTTGTAACTCTTGGATACCCTGGCATGAGAGTTCCTTAATATCTGGAATAACAAGATATTCCAGATGTACCTTGGGAATTTCCTGTCTTGGCCAAGTGTTCCATGGATTCCAGGACCAGCTTCAGGCTCAGCAGCTTGTGTGAGGACTCAGGACTCACAAAATCTGCTATGTCGAATACTATAAGGACACGCACAGACCCTATTAACACAGAGAAAATGCACATGGGATGGCCTGCTTGATAAACTAGGGCATGTTTCCATGTGTGTCCTCATCCTGGAGCTCATACAGGCCCACTTAACCTTTCCAGTTATGCGAGATGACACCTGCAAAAGCGTTGACACCATGGAGGCCCCCAGAGCACCAGTGTCCTGGGATTTCACTGGCTTTGGTCATGAGGCATCTGCATAGACTCCACCTAGCTCTAGCACTAAGTCCAAACACAAGTGTTCACCTTACACAGAGCATAGCGCAGGTCCTTATTCGTAAAGCATTTTTTGTAGAATATTTAAAGGGGCGGAAATAAGGCAGGGCTTTCTGGAAATGTGCAGTATTGAGCAACTCCACCTGCTAAGTTAACTTTTTGACTCCTTGGGGAATCAAGAACCTCTGGGTCCTCTTACTAAAATCTAACTTTTAGAAATCAAGATCTCATTTTTGCTGGCATGTTAGTCTTTTTAGGTCATCTCAGTGAACAAGGCAAGAAAATATATAAAAATTGTTCTGTCTCCTAGCAATTCTAAAAACTGCTAGTACAGATACATCCAATAGCAAACAAATACCAGGTGATACACTTTCATTTTCCTCATTTCTATTTTGTAATTCTGGCTCTTCTTCAGCAGGGATAAACCTGGGTTCCACTAGCCTTAAATACTTGCCCACTCGATAAATAAAGTACAAACAAAATTCTGTAGAATTATGCATCCTGTAGTAGCAGTAAAATCTAACAATTAAAATTCAGCCATGGAGCATATTCCATTTTTAATATGATATATGTCTCTAAATGAAAAGTAAGAAACAGTAAACATAAAATTTTAAATTTTCCTACAAATATATAAATCTGGTATGTTATATAATGTCAAGGCACAGAACATTTTTTAAAACTCTGGAAATGACTTCTTTATTTTTGACCGGTTGATACTTCTTTCATCTTGGGCAGCAACTATTTTAATATTTCACCTTGGACTAGTTTCTGCGTTTAGAGCTTTATGTTAGTGGGAATATACAGTGTATATGCTTTTGTATCTGGGCTGTTTTGTTCATAGTGTTTGTGGGTTTACCCCCTGCAGTTTTATGTATTCATAATCACTGACTTTTATAGCTGAATAACATCCTATTTTATGACTATGTCATGAATTGTTAACTCATATTTTTGATAGCTCTTATTGTTGTTTCCAGTTTAAAGTTTACTATGAATAAAGATGCTATGGACTTCTTATAATTCTAATTTTTAAAGGAAGTTTTCAATTGTCTATCAGAAGGACTTCCGTACTTATTAATATAATTGTGATAAGTCTAAAATCAGTTTATGATATAATTAATATTTAGCCTTTCAAAAAATGAATATGGCATTTTCTCCTTTCATTTAGGTTGACTTTCTTTTCCTAACCAAGCTATGGAATCTATAGAGATTTTTGCATTTGTTTAAGTTCATTCTTAAATTATTTATGGTTTATATTTTATACTGCTGTAATTTTATTTTACAGTTGTTCTTCATGTACAAATATAATTGACTTTCAAAGATGTATTTTGACTCCTGAGAACAGCTAAATTCCTTTAACAGTTTAGTAGCTTGTGATATTTGTCAAATTCCTAAAAATTTCATGCATAAACATGGTGTGATCTATGAAGAAAGATATATTTTCCCTTTTCAAATTTTATGTTTTTATTTCTTAATTTGCTAGCATTCTATTAGGGTTGAGTCAAACCGCTGAGAGTATATGTCTTGCTTTGTTCCAGACCTTACAGGGAAATTGTTCAATATTGCATTGTTATTATCATATTAACAATAAGGGAATCAGATTTTCTTAGGTGCTGTCAAAAACCTTATTTGGCAATAAAGTTATAAGAGATGAAATTAATTAGGATGAGGTCATAGGCAATAATGCTGGATCCTTCTCCAACATTAGAGATGTCCTCATAAGAAAACACTCACAAAGGTATATGAAGAAATGTTACATGAAAACAATGACAGAAACTGGAGTTATTGTGTCTCAAACTAGGGCATTTCAGCCATTAACAAAGTGCTAGAAATGAACAAAAGGGTTATAAATAACCCTATAAGATTCAGAGGGAACATCACTCCCTAGCACAACAGTTTCAGACTCTAGCCCTGAGCACTATCAGACAGTAAATTTTTCTCAACTACTAAATTTTGTAATACTGTGTCACAATATCTTTGAAAAAAAGACTAAGGAAACTCAATTTAATTGTAGCCAGTTGAATTGCTTAAATCAAGAACAACTCATTTTTTCACAATACTTCTGCCACTTGGCAAGCTTACAGATTTTTCTTAATATTTAAAAAAATTGAGTGATCTTGGTTGGTTTTAAAATTATAATACAAGATTTAACTATGACAAATTGTATTGCTATAAATATAGGAGCACATATATCATTGTGGCAAGATGTTTTCAGTTCTATTGGGAAAATATCCAGAATCAGAATGGCTGGGTTGAATGGAATTTCTAGTTTTTTTAAGGAGTCTCCACACTGATTTCTGTAGTGGTTGTACCAGTCTACACTCCTACCAACAGAGGAAAATGGTTCATTCCCCATTTTCTACGGCATTTGTTACTACTTGATCTATTGGTCATTTGTAAATTTTTATATGAATGACAAATGATGTCTGAATCATTTCTGATGCCCATTTTGGCTTGGGTCCTTGAATTTTAGGAGCCTGATTTTTTTAAGTTCTTTGTATATTCAAGATAGAAATCCTTTGTCTGAGTAACTGTTGGTTAAGATTTTTTTTCTTTGCCATTTGCTGTTTGTCTTTTCACTAATTGGTGATTTATTTTACATGTAGAAACATCTCAATAAAATGAGATCCCAGTTGTTAATTATTTGAAGTATTTCTCATGCAGTTTGGTATTTGTTCATGAACTGTCTGCCAACACCCATGTCTTAAAGATTTCTACCTACTTTCTCTCCCAGTATATTTAGTGTTTATATTTCAGTGTTTAGATATTTAATCCCTTTTGACTTTAGTTTTGTGCATGGTGATAGACTTCTCCTAGTTTTAGTTTTTGGCATGGGGAGAACCAGATTATCCAGCGCCATTAGTTAAAGAGTCTATGTTTCCTCCAGTGAGTGTTTGGTCCCTTTATCAAAGTTATGGTGTCAGAGTATATTTGTAGTTGCATCTGCATCTTCTAATATAACCATTGATCCTCAAGTCTATTTTTCTTCTGTTGTTGTTTTCATTTTGCCAGTATCATACTGATTTTATCACATTAGGGTTGTAGTATAATTCCAAGTCAAGGATTATAATGCCTCCTGCTTTGCCTTCATTAACCAGGATTGCCTTGGCTTTTCTAGGTCATTTCTGGTTCCAAATGAATGTAAGAATGTGGTCTTTAAATTGATGAGATATTCTTATAGTATTTTGATAGAAGCTGCATAAAATCTGTATACCAATTTTGGGAGTATGGTCATTTTCACAATGTTCATTCTTCTGATCCTAGACAAAGGAATATCTTTCCAATTTCTGAAATCCTCTTCAGTTTCTTTTTTAAGGGTATTGTAATTTTCATTGTGTTGACCTTTTAATTCCTTTGCTAGGTTATTTCCTAAGCATTTCAATTTTGAATGCTATTCTGAAGAGTGTTGTTTCTCTAATTTCTCTCTCAGTGAGTTTGTTGTGTACAAAAATGCTATTGATTTTTAAGTATTGATTTTGTATCCTGCTATACTACTGAATTTGTTTATTAATTCTAGGAGTTTCTTGGTGAAGTTTTTCAGTCTTCCATGTAGAGTATCACGTTATCTATGAATAATGATAATTTAACTTTTTCCTTTTCAACAATTTGTTTCATTTCTTTCTCTTCTCTAATGGTTCTGGTTAATGTTTCCAGAGGTATATTGAATAGGAATGATGATAGTGGATTTCCTTGTCTTTTTACTTGCTTTTAAAGTAAGAGCTTTCAGTTTCTCTTTTTTTAAATGTAGGATGATGTTGGCTGTTGGTTTGCTATAGATCGCTTTTATCAAACTGTTAAGGTTATCTGTTTTAAATTTTCTATGGGGTTTTTATCATGAATGGGTGTTAGACTTTGTCAAAAACTTTTTTAACATCTATTGGTTTGTTGTTTGGTTCTATTGATGTGATATACACCACCTTTGTTGATTTGCCTGTGTTGAGCCACCCTTATATCCCTGGGATGAATTCCACCTGGTCATGGTGAATAATCTTCCTGATTATTTCTGCATTCTCTTTGTTAGCATGTTATTGAGGATTTTTGCATCTATGTTCATGAGGTTGATTGGCATATAGTTTTCTTTTTCTGCTTAGCTTTTTCTTCAGTTTTGGAATCAGTGTACTATTTGCCTCCCATAATGAATCAGGGAGAATTGCTTTCTTTTCTATTTTATTGATGAGTTTGAGGAGTATTCAGATTAAATCTTCTCCAAATTTCTTGCAGCATTCATCTGTGAATCCATCAGAAACTGGACTTCTCTTTGTTGGCAAGTTTTTTTTTATTTCATCTTCAATTTATACCCAAACGTCCATCAGTGCAAGAATGGATAAAACATGCTTCAGCATATTTATACGATGGAGTATTACTTAGCTATAAAGAAAGGTAAACTTGAGGCTTTTACAGGTAGGTGGATTTAACCAAAGTCCATACTCACAGGGGAAATAAATGAGATAAATTGTGTAAACATCATTTTGTCTCCCTTGCATAAGAACCTGAAAGATAAAATCTGAAATTCCAGCACTTGGGAGGCTTAAATAGGAGAAGAATTATGAGTCTGATAGGGATAGCAAGACCTTGCAGACCTTGTACTAAATACATTTTTTAAAAAGAGTCTTTCCTTCTTGATATATATGTCTTGGCAAGTTGGCTGTTTGAGGTAGTTATCCATTTAAAATAAAAAATGTTAAAATTATTGGAACAAAATGGTATATTTCATTATTCTTTTAGTTTTTGTTGGAATAATGCTGCTAGTAACAGTTGCATATATAGATATATGGAACTATTTCTATTTATTTTGTCTTAACCGTGGGAAATATTTTCCTGTATCTTTGTATATCTAGAAACTTTTGATTGTATACTAGATACTATGAATGGTATATTATAGAATCTTGGGATTAAAATCCTTCCTTTTAAATGTTTTTTCCAAAGTATTAGCATTCTTGGTAGATTACATTGGCAAATTTAGTTCCTGAATACTCATTTTTACTGATAGACAAAAACTGAATGCTCAGTTATTGAAGAACTTTGAATTCTCTTACTGGTTTTAAATTTCAAAATTTTCTAACACTTCACAGCCCATAGTAAATGGTCTGTCAGATTGTTTAACTTCTGACAGACTTCTGTGCTAAAAATTTTCTCAGATTTGTGGTTTATATGTGTTCAGTTCACTCAGCTCCTTTGTAGCACTAAGCCTTAGCAGCTGTAACTAGCTTTTGTAGCAGACCTGATCTCAGCAAGAAATAAAACTAGAGCAAATTTTCTTCTTTTCTTATCAATTAAGATATAGAAAACGGTGAGTTTCCTATAGCTATTACTGTATAACAAACAATTCCAGAATAGCCAGTCAAATTATCATTTCTCATAAATGTATGGGTCAGCTCAATTCTTACAGGGTAGTTTCAGGCTCTGTGATTTGTCTGGAATTTAATGTCATTTTGCGGGGATAGAAAGCTGAGGAGGAGCTGGCCATATTTAGGGTGACCTTATTGACATATTATTGGTTGGGTTGCCATCAGCTGTGGAGGCAGTTGCTCTTGTTATCCAGGAGCCTTGCTCCTGCTCATTAACATGGTGATGACAGGGGCACACAAGGGCAAATCCATGGAAGGGTTCCTTGAGTTTAGTGTCATGGCTGGTTACTATCACTTTTGAGACCATCTGTAACTAGGGGAGATAGATCGTATTTTTCCTATAGATCACATCTCTTTGTGAGATGAATAAGAAACACTCATTTGAAAAATGTGGATATGGAAGTAGAAAACATTTTGCTTATATTTGCAATTGAATACACAAGTAACAGTCTTCAGTCTGCGCACTAAACTCCTAAATCATTGTGTAGTGGATTTCCAACTGGTGGTCAGCTAGTTACACACAGCTGAACTGAACTAGTGTGGTGCTGGGTGTGGGAGGCTCACCAGAGGGTTATTGCCAGTAGCATAAGAGGCAGAACTGGAGAGGAGGAGAGGCCATATGGAGAGCTATTTTGGGAGGCTGTTAGGGAGCTTCTGGTTCTCTTGGGCTATTCTGCTGGAGGACCTTTTCGTGATGGCTTTCCTGATGAACTTGGCTGTCTTCATCAGACAAGGAACTTGGGACCTCAGGGTAGCTAAGAATGGCTACGGTTCACTTTGGGGGTACACTGGTCCTCGCCTTGAGCATTGCTGCCTGGCTCCAGAGGGTAACATGGTATACTACTTCGACCCCTGGAGAAACTTGTTGCATTTGATTTTCAGTGAGAAGGCAGCTCAATGTCTCATCACTGGAGGAGCTGAGACTCTCACTGTTGCCAGAGATGGCTGTGGTGCTTTTCAAGGGAGCTCTGGTTCTTACCTTGAGCATTGCTTGGTAGTTCCAGTTCAGATCCTTCATCCTGCTAGCACAGACTTTCTAGCTTCCACCACTGACCATAGGGCCTTCCCAGTGCAGATCCATGAAATAGTCCTGCATGAAATGTTATTGTAGACTCTAGGTCTCCAGTATAATTCCTGGGAGACATTGTTATGAACTCTAGGTCTTCAGCTGTGGGGATCGAGGCCCTCAGCTGGATTCTTTGGTCTTTAGTGTGTGGACAGATTTCATACATTTTTGTATGTGAGTCTTTGGGTGACTGTTAGAAAATATATTCAATAAAATGTGTCCTGTATTGTGTTGTTTACCTTGAAAGACCCCAAACCACAATACATGGGGAAGAATATAGTTTAGTAGCTAGGATAAGGTCTACTGCTTATTTTTGGCTATGAAAGAATAACCACTACTAGACTTGTCTTTTGCAGTCGTTAAAAGATAAGTCAGCTGTTTGACTGTCCCTTGTGATTTACAGTGTCATTTTCATCATCTGGGAGGTTCCTCATACTTCTAAATCACAATAACATTAACCTTTATCACTCCATATGGCTATAGCTTGTGTCATTCCTGGATAAATGCTAATAAGTGCATTTTTCTTTACTTACTTCCTAAAAGAATATACTCTTTGTATTTCCCATGGGCTCTTGATGTTTCAGGTTGCTTCATTTACTGTTACCATGATACATTTTAGCTAAACACATAATTACTGATATGTATCTAAGCTTAAGCCTGCTCTTTTGCATGGTAGGCCATGTAAAATTAATAGATTATCTAAGAACAAGGTATCTTAAAGAGTACCTTGTCCCAGTATAATTATTTACATTTTTTTATGTTCTTAGGCCTCCTAAAATGATTTTCAATCTGTATATATGATCGTTAATTTATAAGGTCTTATAAATGCATGAGTCTGAAACTACAAAAATGACAGGGGAGAGGCCAGTGAGATAACTCAGCAGACTAAAGCACCTGCTTAAGCAAGCTCAGGAAAACCCAGGGACCAAAGTTCAATCCCAGCACCACATGCCATGCCAGCCCTATACCCAGGGCAGGCTGAACAGGCCACTCAGTCTGGGCATAGTGGTGCATGACTAAAGTCCTAGCCAGGGGGGCTGAAAACAAGAGGATCACTATGAGCCCATGCTGCATAGTGAGACTCTGTAATAATTAAATACATTTTAAAGGAGAGAGAGAGAGAGAGAGAGAGAGAGAGAGAGAGAGAGAGAGAGAAAGAGAAAGTAGAAGTGGAAAGAAGGGAATTGAAATATGTTATGTGTATGTATCAGTTACCTACAGTGAATATAATTATGGACTGCAAACATACACTAATAAACGTCAAAATAGGTTTTCTAAGGACATCTGTAGTAACTTGCAAGTCACATAAACCCTAATTTTAACTTTTCAAAAAATAATAATAAGTAAATAAATAAGGTAAGTAAGCCGGGGAGATGGCTCAGTGGAATAAGAGCAAGGGCCTGAGTTCAATGCCCGGTTCTACCAAAATAAACAAATAAACAAACAAATAAGTAGGAACTTTTCAGCAGATTTTAGTCATTAAAACAATTGACAGGGCCAGCCATATAGCTCAGCACAGGAAAGCACCTGCTTAGGCAGTTGCAGGGATCAGGGTGCCTTGCTTTTTCCCTCGGGGTGCACTGAGACAGTGATCCGTACTGGGCATGGGGCATGTACCTGTGATTCCAGTGGTTGGAAGGCTGAAAACATGAGGATCACTACAAGTCCAGTCTGTGTAGTGGTACCCTGTAGGCCCTGTACTAAATATATTTTAAAAAACTGAAGAAGAGTGTAATTTATTTTTAATACTTCTACATGCCTTTTCCATATTCATACTTTGCATGTGAACAACTGAATACTCTGGTGTATTGTGTTTGCATTTCTAGCTCTAGATTTTTATTTCCTTCATTTTCTGAGCAATATCAATGTCTTATTTTTTGAAGATAGCTGGCTTTAACTAGCCAACAAAGAATCCAAAAACTTAAATCGGGTTTATGCTACTTCATCTGGGAAATTGGATTCCATTTTATACAAAGATAATTACTTTACCTAATGAATTGACCTTGCAATTAGGAAGAATAAGCATCAGTAACTAAATGGTAGGAGAACTTTGGAGTGTTCCCTTAAGATGGCAAAGGCCTACCAAGACCAACTATTTTATTTATTTATCTATTTTGCTGGAACTAAGGATTGAACTCAGGCCCTTGAGCTTGCCAAGGAAGCGCTTATTCCACTGAACCATCTCCCCAACCCCCAAATTCCATGAACATTTTTTTCTTTCTTTTCTTTTCTTTTTTTGTAGAATCAGGGATTGAACTCAGACCCTTGCGCCTGCCAGGGAAGCACTTATTTGATTGGGCCATCTCTCTGGCCGAACCAAACCCAATTCTGCTAAGACTTACTCTAGTTAATGTGAATAAATGCAACAAATCTATTGAAAGGCATTATTGTATTGTCAGTGAAATGGCATAAATACTCTGATTCTATTTAATCAATGTACACAGATTTTTAAAAATTCTCAATTCTTGTTTTGCTTATCTGATCATAAAATAACGAAGCTCAATGTTTGTCACATCAAATGCTGCTAGCTGAGAGCTACAGAGGATGTCATCCAATACCTTTGAGTTTTGTGAATTTTATGAAAATTTGGTTATTTGGAAATCTAAAATTAAATGTACATAACATGAAAATTAGTGCATTAATGGAAGTTAGAAAAAATTAGAGCCTCATTTTTATATTTTGTATTATTTGTGCTAACTACATTCTCATTTTTTTTTTTTTTTTTGCAGAACTGGGGACTGAACTCAGGCCCTTGTGCTTGCCAGGCAAGCACTGATTCTACTGAGCCATCTTCCCGGCCAATACATTCTCAGTGTTAAATACAGTTTTTTCTTTAATTCTTAAAGTTCAAAATATTAATTTTAAATAGCATATTGGCATTTCCATAACATTGAAACTGGAACTTGAGAATACTGAGCTCACTCAATAATCATTTTTGATGATAAAAATCAGAAGAATAAAGAGAATGTATAGGCTTCATAGTTTAGCACAATTTTTCTTAAGTAAAATGACTTGATTAATATTTTTTCTGTACTTATTTATTTTACGTTAATGCAGAGCATTACTTATGTCAATAAGGCATTCTATCCTGGCCTTAACATTAATGAGAAAAGTATTTCTGTGCTGTGAGAAAACAATAGCTGTGATTGTCCTGTATAAATAGCATTATAAAGGATTGCTATGTAGTAGGAGAGTTCAACTTCCACAGGCACTTTGAAGCCTATTTATTATTTTAGCTATTTTTTAAATGTCTTCCAATTAAATAGCATCATGATTTTATTTTTCAAAAAGAAAAACATTCCAAAATCTTATTAAGATTTCACATTGGAAGTACAGAAGACTATCAGGTCAAAAAAAGAAAGGAAAGAAGATATTTAAGCAAGATTTTATTGGTGAAGTATGTGTGTATACATGCGTACATGAGCAGGGTACAGTTTATTCTGTCCTATCATAGGAACCAACATAGAAGAAGTATAACCAAACTTCTTACTTCTAGTATGTATTTTATTCCAGAAATCCTCTAAATGAGAAGAAAGTTCTGAATTTCAGAGATAGAATCTGTATTTTTTTTTAATGTATTTAGTACAGGGTCTTTAGGTTCTCACATACAGATTGCACTCATAGTGATCCTCCTGTTTTCAGTCTAACAAGGGCTGAAATCCAGGTGTGTGCCACCACACCCAGTCTCACTGGCCTTCTCAGAGCAGGCCCGGGGGTGGGGCTGGCATGGCACATTGGAGATTGAACCCTGGTCCCTCCATCTGCCTAAGCAGGTGCTTTAATCCACTGGGCTATCTGGCTGGCCCTAAAAATCTATATACTGTTAATACATATCTTAAATACCACTTGGAATTCCAATGCCAAATTATTTTGAAAAGAAAAAAGAATATTAGGAACTTTGAATCAAAGTTTATTCCCATGTATATAATGGCTCTTTTCCTGAAATTTCTTGCTGTAAGCAGCAGAAGACTCAGACTTCTTGTCACTGATAATTCTTTAAGCATAATTGACAACAGAAAGGTTCTCTCTGTCTCTCTGTCTCTCTCTCTGTGTCTGTCTGTCTCTCTTTAGAAAGGGAGTAGTTTCAAATCATTTTTATTATGATTTTTGAGGTCTCAGTGCATATCGCTGTTTATCCAAAAAGATATAAATATTGAGATTAATAAAAAAGATGGGGGAATACTCCATTACTAATACTCAATCTTTTTTTAAGGTTATGAGCAGAATATATTTATTGAGGGAAAAATGCTCTTGTCCAAGAGATGGACAGGAGGGGAACCCAAGCAGGTTTTCCCCCAATACTCATCCTTTAATAGAAAATTTCAAAAAATTTTATCTGAATTTGTTGCCCCAAATTACTGTCCTTTACAATTTAAAAGTTACTCCTATGCAATATATACAATGAAAATTATTATACATCTAGGTTTTTGGCAATCATCCTATATTGAACAGTTCATCATGTTAGCAATTTAAAATTTGTATTTAATTTGAAAAGAACCAATTTATGAATTCATTACCATTCTAACATATTTTTGTCATTGTGCTTCTTTTTTATTAGAGCAAAATTTTTATTCATTGAATTAATAGAATGTAGCTGTATATCTGTCCTACCTATCTTGAATATACAGATAAAAAAATGGTCTTTCATTTGTATCCAATTTTTTGTTTAGTTTTGTCAGAGAAGGGTATGCATTGTCGTTTAAATAATGTAAGTGCATGAAGTTAGCAAAATATTCCAGTATAGTCCAGTAGTTTATAATGGCAGTGGATTGCCTGTAGGACTGGCAAAGTCAGAAATTGTTGGCTTGAGTCTTTTACAGCTCAGGATATTAATATGGCTTTATTTTTAAACTGTGTTTTTATACTTTTCTGCTGGATGGTTAAGATGAAGATAAAGCAAGATTTATATAACAAAAAACGTAACTTTTGTATCTGATGAGGTCAGTCAAGTCCCACCTTGTGCTGCAGTTTGTAGTGTCGGCCTTTGTCAGTGTCGGCCATGTGGATGAGTCACAGCCAACGCTGGACCAATTTGCTCTCTGAGAGAATGTTTCTTCTCCATGTGCCTCTCCTTAGGCACACTCTACACTGTTGATTGCATTCTTCCGTGGCCATATAATCTCTTTGATCAGAAAATTTGGAACACAACTGAGTTACATGATGTTACTGTACAGGTTCTCCTATGTCCTAAGGCTTCAATGAACTTGAAAGGCAAGGGCAAAAATATTGGCTGTCCTTGCAGCCCTTCTTTTTTTCTAATTTTTGATCTGCAAATTTAGGTTGCTAACCCTCTAGAAGAGAAGCTTACTATTACCCTGCAACATATGCAGTTGGGTTTAATCTAACTATCTGTCTGAATACCATACATCTTTGGCAAATATGGAAGAGGTATTTTCCATCAAGTATTGATGTGGCAAACTTTAAGTCCCTATGTAATGTGAAGAAAAAAATTTAAATAATAAAAAATATTTTAAAAAATATGAATAAACACATATTTTATACAGAAATTTAGAAATCTAACCACATATAGCATTGTAGCAGGATAGTTCTGTGACTTTTTTTCTTGTCTCTTTTGGTCATTTATCACCTTTTGCCTTTTAAAAAAAATATTTACTTGAGAGACAATATGGCAGTAACTGGTATGCCATGACAAGAAGCATGTATGTAGAAGACCAGAATGACAGGCATTCCAAGAATGACCCTACTATTATTACACATTGCTATCTTCAGTGCAGTTGCTTAGTTCACAGGAGTCAGCATATAGGAAAGAACCCTACCAATGAGCTGCTAGTTTTAAAAACATGCTGAAGATTCTCAGGATCATTGCTTTACCCATCTTATGCGTATAAATGTATGGCTAAGCCCCTTTCATGTTTCCTAGCTTTTCTACTTTTCCTCTATTCACTGTCTAATCCTCATGTTCTCACTTTCCTTTTAATTGTGCCACACCTTTCTATTTGTATTTCTTCTTTTGAGTTCTTATACTAGGTAGAATATATGCTATTTGAGTCTGGTTTATTTCACTTATGAGTGTATCTTCAAGTTGCTCAAACTTAAATACAAATGCCTCAACTTTATCATTCTTTCTACTTGAGTAATAATCCATTGCATAAAAATACCACATCTTTTTAAACCATTGCTCAGGTGATGGGCATCTTGGTTCTTTCCACAATTTGACTATCACAAATTGAGCTGCTAAAAACATAGGCATACATATATCACTATGAGTTGATGTTTTCAGATCCTACGGAAAAATTCCCAGTAGGGGGATAGATGGTTTGAATGAGATTTACAGTCCAAGGTTTTTAATGAGTCTCCAAACTGGTTTCTGTGATGGTTGCACCAGTCTATATTCCCACAGCAGTGGCAAAAAATATTTCCCCACATCATCTACAGCATTTGTTGTTGGTTGATTTCTTTATGATAAACATTCTTTTTGGGATGAGATGGTATCTCAGTGTTGTTTTAATTTACATTTCACAGATGGCTAAAGATGTAGAGCATTTTTTCATGTGTTTATTTGATTCTTTAATTTCATCCTCCAAGAAGCATGTGTGCATCTCAGATGCTATTTCTGGATTGGGTCTTTAAATTTTAGGGCTCTATTACTTTTATTTCTTTATAAATTCCAGAGAACAGACCTTTCTTGAGTGCTTATTAGTTAAGGTTTCTCCAAATTTGTGGGTTTTCTTTGCACTTTATTGGTAATTTCTTTTGATGGGCAAAAAGTTCTCAATAAGAGGTGGTCCCAGTTGTTGATACTTTCAAATATTACCCATAAAATTTGATATTTCTTCATGAGCCGTTTGCCTACCCCTAAGTCTTCAAAAGTTTCTTCTACATTCTCTTCCAGGAAATTGAGTGTTTCTGTTTTAATGTTTAGACCTTTAATCCATTTTGACTTTAGCTTAGTGCGTGGTGATAGACCTGGGTCAAGTTTTAGTTTTTGGCATGGAGAGAGCCAGTTTTTCTAGAACCATTTATTAAAGTCTGTCTTTCTTCCAGTGAGCATATTTGGCCCCTTTGTTGAAGATAAGGTGGATGAGTGTGTTTGTAGAGGCTTCTTCATCTTCTAATCTATTCCATTGATTCTCAGGGCTATTTTGTTGACAGTACTATGCGGATTTTATCGCAGTAGCTTTGTAGTATATTTTCAAGTCAGGAGCTGTGATGCTTCCTGCCTTGTCTTTGTTACCCTGGATTGCCTTTGTTATTCTGTGTATTTTCTGGTTTCAAACAAAGTTTAGGAATGCTTTCTCTAGGTCTGGGAGGTACTGTCGGTGATAGTTTGATAGGGATTGCATTAAATCAGTACCGCAATTTTAGGCATATGGCCATTGTCAAAATGTTGGTTCTTCCTATCCAGGAGCATGGAATATCTTTCCATTTTCTGAAATCCTCGATGATCTCTTTTTTTCAGAGTTCTGTAATTTTCCTTGAAAAGATATTTTATTTTTTTGGTTACATTAATTCCATTTTCTGCAGTACTATTGTAAAAGGTCTTGTTTCTCTAATTTCCCTCTCAGTGTGTTTGTTATCTGTGTAGAGGAATGCTACTGACTTTTGAGTATTGACTGTATCCTGCTATGGTACTGAATTTGTGTATCAATTCTAGTAGCTTCTTGGTAGAGTTTTTTGGATTTTCCAAGTAAAGTATCATGCCATCTGCAAATAATGATAATTTAACTTCTTTACCTATTCTTAGTCTTTTATTTCTCTCTCTTGTCTAATGTCTCTAAGTAATGATTCCAGAACTATATAAAACAGGAAGAGTGATAGAGGATAACCTTGTCTTGTACCAGATGTGAGAGTAAAAGATTTCCATGTTTCCCATTTAGTATTATGTTAGCCCTTGAGTTGTCATAGATAGATTTTGTCAAACTGAATTAGAGGCCATCTATTCCAATTTCTGTATGACTTTGAACATGCATGAGATTGGACTTTGCCAAAAGCATATTCTGCATTAATTGAAATGATCATGAGGTTTTTAGATTTGGCTCTATTGATACACCTTATTAGTTTCATGGATTTGCATATATTTAACCATTCTAGCATCCCTGGGATGAATCTTATCTGGTCATGGTACATAATCTTGATGATTGCTTATATTTTATTTGCTAGGATTTTATTGAGGTTTTTGGCATCAATGTTCATGAGGGAGATTGGCCTTAAGTTCTCTTTTTTAAAGTTGTGTCTTTCTTTGTTTTTGGTATCAGTACAACACTTTCCTTCAGGAATGATTTTGGGACAACTGTTTCCTTTCAAATTTCACTGAAGTGTTTCTGGAGTATAGGCACTGTATCTTCCATATAATTCTTGTAGAATTCAGTTGTGAATCCATCAGGACCTGGACTTTTCTTTGTCGTTAGATTTTTTTTATTATATTTCGTATTTTATTAGTTGTTATTGGGTTATTGAGAGTTGTTATATCTTCTTGATTCAGTTTTGGAAATTTGTACCTTTCTAGGAATCTGTTCATTTCTTGTGCGTCATCTCTCATTTGATAGTAAAGGTCCTCAAAATAGCTATTGATAATCTGAATTTCTATTGAATGTGTAGCAATTACACCCTTTTCATTCCTTATTGGTTGTATTTGAATTTATTCTTTCCTCTTTTTGATGAGGTTAGCTAGGAGCTCATCAATTTTATTTAATCTTTCAAAGAACCAGCTTTTTGACTCGTTAATTCTTTGAACCATTTTATTCATCACAATGGAATTAGTTTCTGCTCCAATCCTTATGATTTCTTCCCATCTTTGGTCTCTCAGTTTTGTTTGCTCTTTCTTTTCTGGATGTTGGAGCCTTAGTGTGTTTATTTGTTCTTGCTCTATTTTTCAAATGTGTGAGTTAACAGCTGCAAATTTCCCTCTGACAACTGCTTTCATTACATCCCATAAATTCTGATAATTTGTGTGTGAATTTCCATTCACTGTAGATATTTTTGAATTTCTTGTTTAATTTCATCTGTGACCCATTGGTTCGTGAGTAGGATGTTATTTACTTCCATGTATTTATGGGGTTTTTCTTGTTTTCTTATTTATTACAGTTTCAGTGTACTGTGGTTACATAATATTCAAGGTCTAATTTCTGTTTTTGCACATATACTTAAGCATGGCCCATGAACTAGTATGTGTTCACAAAATGACCTATGTGTGGCTGAAGAAAATGTACATTCAGCTGTGCGTGGGTGGAACACTCTGTATATGTTCACCAAGTACATTTGTTCCAAACTCTGTATCTGTTCTGCTATTTCTTTGCTATTATTCTGCTTGACCTATTTCTTTGGAATAAAGTCTGCTGTTAAGATTGTGGTATTACATATAAGATTTTTCTTGTCCATTAAGTTTTGTCTTACATAGTTTGGTCCTCCTATGTTTGGTGCATACACATTTTTGAGTGCTACTTCTTCCTCCTGTATTTTTCCCCTAAGCAGTATATTGTGTCCTGTATTTCATTTGATCATTCTTAGTTTGAAGTTGAGACTGTCTGAGGTGCTGGGGCATGTAGTATTGTTTTCCATACTTTGACTTTCAGCCTATGGATTTTTTTTATGAGTTATCTGTGTTTCTTGTATACAGAATATTGTTGGATTTTGCTTCCTAATACACTCTGCCAGTCTATTTCTCTTAATTGGGGAACTGAGTCTATTTACATTAGTGGTTATAACTGTGATGCATTGACTTAAGCTTGACATGTTATTTACCTGCTGATGTTTATTCCTTTTTGTCCTGTGTTTAATTGTTTGCCCTATTTAGTGGGTTCCTTCTATTCTTGCTCGGGGAGTTCTGATCATTTTGTTCCCTCTCTAGAACATCTTTCAGTAGCCTGTGTAGAAATGGCTTTGTCATAATGAAATTCTTTAGTTGTTCTTTGTCATAGAAGCATTTCACTTCTCAAACTTGAAAGAGAGTTCTGCAGGGTATAGTAGTCTGGGCTGGAATTTGTTTCCATAGAGGACTTGAAATACTCTGTTCCATGCTCTTCTTGCCTTCATGATTTGTGAAGAGAAGTTGGCTACTATTCTCATGTGTTTTCCTTTAAATGTGATCTGTTTCTTTTCTATAGTGGTTTTCAGTATATTGTTCTTGTGCTGGATTTCTGGGATCCTGACTATTTTGTGTGTCTTCTTATTTTTAACTGGGTTGAAGTTATTTGGAGTTCTACATGCTTTGGTTATGTGAATGTCAGATTGTTTCCTCATATTTGGGAAGTTTTCTGCTATTACTTCTTCCATTATTCTTTTTATATCATTTGTATTAACTGCTTCTTTCTCATTGATGCCTATTATTCTCATGTTGTTCATCTTTGCATCGTCTTGCACATAATGAATTATTTTTTCCTGCATCGTAGTTGTCTTTAAGAGATCTTTTCTTACCTTTTCACTAGCTGCAATGGTGTCTTCAGGGTCTGAAAGTGTATTGTTACTTTCTTTTTTTCTTTTTTTTTTTTTCTTGTTAAGTATTGTTACTTTCATTCAAATGGTTTTGCCAGCTTGTGACTGAAGTTTTAAGTTCCTCTATATCTCTTTGACTCTGCTTCATGCAATCTATTTCTTTCTTATATTGCTCATTCAAGAATCTGTCATTTTTCTAATCTCCTCAATTTTTTTTACCACCGTCTTCTTTCAAAATAGTTATTAATTCTTTTACTACAGAGATTATTTCTGATCCAATTTCCTCTATATATTTCTGCATTTGTTACTTTACTTCAGATACTATTGATTCGGAGATTTCTCTTTTTTTCCCAGAGATTTTTTCTTATTTGAATTCCTCTATTCCTTTCTTCAGTTGTTTCTTTCCTTCAGATGCTATTAAATCTGTCATTTGTCCTGTGTGATTCCCAATTTCTTGTGTACTGGTGTCTTCTGTACTTGTTCTGGTCAGTCTTGGGGCCTAAGATTGCATTTTGCTCCTTCTTGTCATTTTGTATAGCACTCTCCTCCGACGTTTGGTTTAGAGTTTAGTGCAGATATAATCTTAGCACGTACTAAAATTAGGGTGCAAATGTACTAAGTTTGAGTTCATCCCTTTGTGCCTGGCTTTGTTCTGGATGTTGTGCTTAGCTCCTTCCTGCTCCTGCCCTTGCAGGTTAACCTGTTGTGCCCCTCTGGCAAGATGTTTTGCTCCTGGATTAGCTAGGTGGATTTGGCCCCTAGTCTCTCTGTAGGGACTTTAGGTACAATGATTTACCCCTGGGCTGCATCTGGAGGAGTCCATGGTGTGCAGGAGAGTGCAGAAACTCTCCTGTACAATCACCAGGCCTGGGCCTGGGCCAGGGCCTGTGTAGATCTGGAGTGGTCTCTAGAGCACAGCAGAAGTTCTCACTCCAAAAGCAGGCTTGGGCCAGCTGTGAAAGGGTGGAGAGGTCCTGAGAGCACACCAAAAGTTCTCACTTATGTGGCAGGCCTGGGCTTGGTCAGGAGAGGTCCAGCAGGCACAGGGGAGCACAGAAGCTCTCCCACACACTCACAGGGCCTGGGCTTGCATGGGTTTGACGGGATCCAGAAAGCACAAAGTTCTCACTCACAGGGCCGGCTTGGGCTGGCTGTGGAGGTGTGGAGGCATTCCCAAGAGCAAGGCAAATGGTCTCACTCACTTTGTGGACCCGGGCATGTTCAGGAAATATCCAGCGGGCTCAGGGGAGTACAGAAGCTCTCCCACACACTCACAGGGTCTGGACTTGGGCAGATCTCTGCACTTACCAATTAATATTTGTGTTTTTAAAGAAATTTGGGGCAATGAGAATCAAACTCAGGAGTATGAGCTTGCCAGGCAGGTAGTGTGCTGCTGAGCTATATCTCTGGCTGTGTCCTTATTCTTATAATGGTAAGAAACACTTAAATAGCAGAGGCTTTCACCAATAGGAAGGGATGGGAGAAATATGTACTCCCCAAATTAGGCAGTCTGCTTGTTGCCTTTTGAAACCATTTTCCCTGATTATAAATATCTGTGCATGCTGTCTTTGATCCAAGAAACTGGAAATAAAATATAAGTCCGAAAGCTTTGGAGTGCATCATGTCGTTTTTATCTCTGGCTTGAAAAGACTAGGAGAAATTACAAACATCATAAACCCAATAGTCTCATCTCCAAACTCTTGAGAATGATTCTTTATTCAGTGCTGCAACATAAGGCCATTGGAGTTGGAATAAAAAAGATTGAAATGGTATGAAATGAAAGTTTTCTAAGCAAGTTAGACGTATCAGTCATAATTGGGATAAAATTAAGGAGATTATTTTTCAACTTGAGTAATGTTTGTCAGTTAAAAACTTATATTTAAAAATGCATTTAATTTAGTTCAGAAGAATCAGTACAAATGATTAAAAATATTAATTTATAGGATTATAAGAACATTTCTCTAAGGGATCTATGAATGTTAGTTTGTTAATCTAATTTTCCAGGAGGGAAAAAATTGCTTCTTTATTATGGTTGTGTTATTATGATAGCATAAATAGTATCTTCCCTATGAAATATGTTTTTCAAGTCATTACAAATAATTTATCATGTTAGTTAGTTGCTTCCTCCTTATCATAGCTTCAGAAATAATGATTCAATCTTAATTTATGATAGAAATATTGTACAATAAGGAAAATGTCAGCTATAATGATGCTGTTTGTCATGATAAAAGTATGGATCCGAATTCTGAGAAGAGGAAATGATGTTTAATGCATCAAAGCATGATATTTCAGGCAGGTTCTAACATTTATATTGATTAGATATATTTTCAGGGTTGAGAAATTTTTTTCAATAAAAGCAAAAGTACTTAAGCAAAAAGTACTTAAGTCTATTCAGCCGTGAGGAACTGAGTATGTGATCCTAACTAAACACATATATGCATTTCATGATAATAATAAACACAAAATAAGTCTTCTCCAAATGACCCTTTCAAAAACTCATAATATTCATTGCAGTCATTAAGATTGGGGTATAAAAAGCTATTTTAATGCAACAGTTACTTTAACAAGCTGTAAATCCTTGACAAAGTTTATTTTTTAAAAGTGGGTGTAGAAGGCTTGAGCAACAATAAAAGTGGATAATAGCTATACATTAACCTGATTTTCAGATGACCTCTGCAACTGGCTGTAAATTAACATCCAGAAAGAAATATGAAGGGGTATTCATTTAAAGCACATTAATATAGTAAAGTTGTGATGGATCTAAGACTGTTTAATTAATGAAGGGATTTATTGAGCTGCATTATGAACTGTTAACTTTTTCTGCTCTGCCTTCTGGTTATAGAAAGTGGGGGGGTATAATAATGATCATTTATGAATACTCAAGTTTCAATAATCTCTGCAAAATTGTCCTTTCTGCTAAATTAAATGTAGAAAACGAAATCAAATTAACTACTTCAATATGGAAGATATGCCAATCAAAATTAAAGAAAGAAAAAGTCAATCAAAGAAATGTACATTAGTATTTGTTGTTCTAACTGAAATGGGCCAGCTATTTGCTGAATTGACTGGACATTTAGTTATGCTCATATTTTTGGAATATTACAGTGAAGGATGAGGCATGAATTTTTGTATTCAGTAATTCACGTTTAAAATTACATTTAAGTACAATTTATGTATAGGAAATAAAATCATCCTTTCTTTGCACAGTTTGATGGGTTTCACTAGTATACGCAAATCTATAACTGTCTCATGAAGGAGAAACATTCCTACTTTCCTGAAAAGGTTCCTCAAACCACTAATTTGGTATCTATTCCTATATTTTAGCCTTCTGCTAAATGGCCATAGGTCATACCTTACATAGGCTTGCACATGTCTGATTTGTTGTTGTATATATTTTGAGATTTGGCTTACTATCTCATATATTGAGTTTTTATCTTAATTACTGAGTAGTATTAGTCTATATGGATAAGAAACAGTTTTCTTAACTCTTAATAAGTATTTGGATATTTTTCTGATTTCCTGGTTGAGTAATTACAAAGCGGTTGTATTACCTATACATCAGTCACATTCGCATACACATTTTTTTTTCTTGTCTTGAGTGAGTATAACAGGGAGGAAATTGGTATGTACAACTGCAGTTCCCTGCTTAACTCTATAAGAAGCTGCCAACCTTCCTGTGGACAGACTGCAACATTCTCCTTTCCTGTCACTAATACATGGTAGTTTCTGTTGTTCCACAATTTTTGTTCTTCATCTTCTTCTTTTATTATAAACTATTCTTGTATATGCACTGAAATATCTACTGCTGTTTTAATTCTATTTTACCTAATGACTAATGAGATTGAATAGCCTTTCCAGTACTTATTTGACCTTCATCTCTCTAGAAAGTTTCTGTTTAAATATTTTACATATTTTCTGAAATTCATAGATTTAATGTTCTGGTTTTGATTTCATTTTTGATTATACAGAAGCGATTTATTTTGGCAGGTTTGTGCATGCACATAATGCACATTAATCACTGTCACCCCATGATTTTCCTTCCTTGCCCTTCCCTCTGCTCTCAGACTTTATGGGAATGAGCTTACGTATTTTTCTCATCTCTGCTCACTGTCACTTATTCTTACACATCTTACTCTCTATTATTTCATTCTTCTTGACTAAATGTATGCCTACCTTCTACTCTCTTTTCATCTGTTTTAGATACTGCATGTGAAGAATAGGTCATATTTGTCTTTCTGGGTCACTTATTTCACTTAAAATGATTGTATTCAGATTCATTAATTTTCTTATAAAAGGCATAAGATTGGTATACTGTATGGCTGATAATACTCCATAGTGTATATTTACCACAGTTATTTATCTATTTCATTGACGGGCATGCACGCTGGTTCCGTCTGATACAGAAGTTATGCCACGGTATAATAAATGTGCATATGTAGATATCCTTATACTACATTGATTTAACGGGGTTGAATCTATACCAAGGAATGATGCAGTGAGATGAAAGGCAGCTCTATTTTTAGTTTTTTTTTTTTTTTTTTTTTTTTTAACTCCGCACTGGTTTTTACCATTCCTGTACTAATCTACTTTCCCATCAGCAGTGTATTAGGGTTCTTTTCCCTACGTCCTCCACCAGCATTAGTTGCTTTACGTTCTCCTGAAAGCCATTCTGCCTGGAATGAGAAGCTCAGTCTGGTGTGTTGAGCAGTTTTAATTTCAAACCAGTGTTGCAATAAGATATAGAGTTTCTTGAGGAATTGCCACACAGATTTCCACAGTGGTTGTACCAGCTTGCACTCTCACCAACACCAGAGAAGTATTCATTTTTCTCACAGCCCCTCCAGCACTTGTTATTGGATCACTTCTTGAAAAAAGCCCTTATTTTGGGGGTGAAATGGAATCTCAGTGTTGTTTTAATTTGCATCTCTCAGAGGGCCAATGGTGTTGAACATTTTTCATGTATTTATTTGCCATTTGTATTTATTCATCTGAATGGTGTGTATTCATCTCAGAGGCCTATTTTCTACTTTGAAGATAACAGTATGCAATATAATAAGCATTGTTGATTTCCTGTTATCTTATTTTAAAATTGTGTATCGTTGTTTTTATTTATTTCCTCTTTAAAATAACACACACACACACATACACACATGATTTATTTTCCACAGACTCCACTCTTCACACAGGCACAGCTTTCTTTACCCAGGATCAAAATCCCACAACAGAGATAGTTACCAATGATCAAGTTATATTGACACATTATTGTCATTAAAGTCTACAGATAACATTAGGATCACTACTGGTTTATGCCCTTCATGGATTGGGCATGTGTATAATGACAGATGTCTACCATTAACGCTTGAAGTGGGATAGGGACACTGTCCTAAAAGTCTTCTAAACTCCATCTCTTCATCCTTATTTGTCTTCTATTCCCTGGAAAACACTTACATTATTTTATTTTTTTCTTTCCCACAGCTTTACCAGTTCCAGAATATCATACATTCAACTATAGTATATGGTCTTTGAAGAGTGGCTTCTTTCTTTACTGTGCTTAGATTTTCCAACGTTTCTCATGTCCTGTGTCTCAATGCTTTTAGTACCCATTATTTGTAGCCTGAGTGTACCACTGTTATTTATCCCTTGATCTACTGAGGGACATCTTTTTTACTTACATGTTTTTGAAAATATGAATAAACTTCTATAATAATTTAGGCATCACATGTATTCTCAAGTCATTTCATTAACTTTCATTTGGTGTTTAGTTTTATAATGAACTACCAAATTATCTCATGAAATGTCTCTACCATGCTATGTAAAATTGCCACCCACACCAAAGGGAAGTTCCTGTTATTTTATTTCCTCACTAGCATTACACATTCTACAATTTTGCCTTTCAGATTGTGTTTCTTTTCAGTTTTAATTGCTAATGATGTTGAATAAGTCTTCATCTGCTTATTTCTCCCTGCTTTGGTAACATGTCTGTTCTGAAGTTTTGCTAATTTTTAAACAAAGCTGTTCCTTTTCTTGCTGATGTGTTTAAGAGATATTTGGTATTTTCAGTAACAGTCTTTTATCAGTTATGCATTTGCAAATTTTTCCCAAGTCTGTACTTTTTCTTCTTATTCTTTAAATATTATCTTTGGGCCAGCCAGATAGCTCAGTGAACTAAAGCGCCTGCTTAGGCAGATGCAGGGACCAGAGCTCAATCCCCAGAATGCTGTGCCAGCCTCACCCACAGGGTACTCTGAGATGGCAACTGAGACAGAGCATGGTGGTGTGTGCCTGTAATCCCAGCACTTGGGAGGCTGAAAACAAGAGGATCTCTGTGAGCCAATCTGTGTAGTGAGACCCTGTAGACCCTGTACTAAATACATTAAAAAGCAAATAAATAAATAAACATTATCTTTTTGGGAAGCAAAGTTTTTAATTGTAATTGTATAGAGCTCTTCAGGTGTTTTTCATGGATCATGCATTTCGTATTGTACATAAAAAGGGAGTATTGTAGTACCTGGATTTATATTTAGATCTGTCATCTACTTTGAGTTAATGAGAAGGAGGGTGTGTTTAGGTCTAAGTTTGTCCTGTGTTTGTGCTAATAGTGTGGATAATCCACTACTATGATGGACTGCTGGACAAGTATGTGTGTAGGTCACTTGATTCAGCTTCATCAGGTAAAAGAGTATTTTTACTCAGTGCATTGTTTTTTCTTTTTTTTTGTCAAAGATAATAGACTATGAGAGTCTACATTTGCGATTTCTCTGCTGTTACAATGGTATTTTGTTCTTTGCCTGTACCACACGACCTTAACGGTGTGTATGGATAACAGGGTGTGGCAGTCAGTACTGAGTCCTAACCAGAAGGGAACTGGGCTGCCTAGCGGTCAGCACAGCATACCTGAGGATGTCTTCGTGGCTGCAGACATCAAGGCTATGTAGTTTCTAGGCATTCTTCTCTTCTCTGGCTCTCGCTCTAACTTCTGACAGCCATGAGGCAAAGCAGCTTTTCCTCTTGTGCTCCTCCACAGTGATGTTTCTGACTTGGAGCTAGTTGACTAATGACTGAGCCCTCTGAAGCCTTGAAGTCAAATAGGTATTTTGTCCCAGAAATAGAAAGCTGACTGACACAGAAATTTGGTACTGGAGGACTGTGCTGTTTCTGACCACTTCTGGCTTAAAAGCCTTTGGAATTGCTTTATGGAGGGAGTTTGGAAGGTTTGTAGATTTGAGCTAAAGAATGCTTGAGCTACAAATCCATCTTGTCAAGGTACCTTAAAACTGTCTCATTGATATTTGTACTTCAATAAAACAAAAATAAACAAACAAACATAAATAAATAAATAAATAAATAAATAAAATATTGCAGTAAGTTAGGGAGTAATTAGATTTTCAGAAAAATTGATTTGTTCATTAATACATGATTGCAACTAAAACAAAAACTGTATTAAATAGAGGACAAATAAGTTTCAATAAAATATCTTTGCTACACTTATTATGAAATGTTGGTCTCCACATTAAATGGGTTCCTTTTTTAAAAAAAAGAATGCTTGTGCTATCCATGTACTCAGACGTCATGGTCCATGGGGTAAGGTTGTATACCACTGAAGTTAGTGACAGGTATAATTCTTCCCTCTGTGCCCCTAATAATTTCCATTACACTCTCTTCTTGCAAGGTTTTATTTCTGTGTCTTTAATATTCTGCATGTGAGCTCATTACATTTTCCTGGTATGTATCTTATTTTACTCAATACCGTGTATTATGGGCTCATTCATATTTTGGTAGGTGTCAGTATATCCTTTGTTTGTGAGGCTGAAAATGTTTATGTATGTATTTATATATGAACACAAAACTTCTGGTATATATCACAATCTCTTCACTAATTTGTCAATAGCTCAATGAACATTCATGAGGCTCCCATACCTGGCCCACTGCACACAGTGCTGCAATGCATGTTGGTAAGTAGATTACCTCTCTAAGTACTTACTTAATTTTTTCTGGGTATAAAATCCAAGGGGAGACTTCTAAGTCATATGATAGTTTCAATTTTAATTTTTTGAAAATCTTCATAATGTTTTTATGTTATTTATGTTAATTTATTCCCACGAGAAGTTAGTAAGAGTTCTTCCTTCTCCACTACATTTCTCACATCCACTTTTTAATATTTTTATAGTATATCTCCTAAAATATCTTAGATGATTATCTCAGTGAGTTTTTAATTTGTATCAGCTTGATTGTCATGATGTGGAGCATCTTTTAACATGTCTTGGATATTTGTATATCTCCTTTTTATTATTAAGTTTATTGGTACCACTTAGATATAAATAATGTTCACATTCATCATAGGGAGTTTGTACCTATACACGATATGTATTGTGATTCCCTTTCTTTCCATTGGCCTCCTCCCAGTGACCCCTCCTCTGCTCCTTCTTAACAAAACTTTTTTTCTATTTTCCATTTCTAGTATCATTTTCCCCTTCATTCCTATCCCCTTTTCTCCTCTCTAGGGTTTCACACACTTCTCAGATGAAGTAGTAGAAATGGCAAATAAATACAAGAAAAAGTGCCCCGTGTCACTGGTCATTTGAGAGATGCAAATTAAAACAACTTGGAGATTCCATCTCTCCCCATAGAATGGCTATTGTCAATAAATCAACCAATAACAAATGCTGGAGGGGCTGGGGTAAAAAAGGAGTTCTTCTTCACTATTGATGGGTGTGTAGACTGGTGCAGCCACTGTGGAAATCCATGTGGAGATTTCTCAAAAAGTAGTACTAGAGATTGCATTTGACCTAGATATTCCCCTTCTTAATATCTTTTACAAAAAGATACCAAGAATCAAACAACAAATTAAAAGTATCGTACTACAATGATACACATGCATCCACATTTATGCATCATAGTTGGTAATAGCTAGATCTTGGAAACAACATATATGTCAATTAACTGATAAACATATACAAAAGTTTTTTTTTTTTTCTTCCACAACAAATTTGCTGCAAAAACATAGATGTAGTGCAAACCACCACTAACAAAAAGCCAACACAGGAAAAGAAAAGACTCACATCAATATCATTGTCATGAGCCATGTAGACCACTGGCCATCTGATCTATAAATGTGGCGGCACTAACAAAAGAACCATTAAAAATTTGAGAAAGAGGCTGCTGAGATGGGGAAAGGTTTCTTCAAGTATTCCTGAGTCTGAAAGCTGAATGTGAGTGTGGGATCACCATTGATATCTCTCTGTGGAGGTTTGAGACCAGCAAGTATTATGTGACCATCACTGATGCCCCTGGACAGATACTTCATCAAAAACATGATTACAGGCACATCTCAGGCTGACTGTGCTGTCCTGATTGTTGCTGCTGGTGTTGGTGATTTCGAAGCTGGTTTCTCCAAGAGTGGGTAGACCCGTGAGCATACCCTTCTGGCGTATACACTGGGAGTGAAACAACTCATTGTTGGAGTTAACAAAATGGATTCCATGGAGGCACCCTATAGCCAGAAGAGGTACGAGCACATTGTTAAGGAAGTCAGCACCTACATTAAGACCATCGACTACAACCGTGATGTGGTAGCTTTTGTGCCAATTTCTAATTGGAATGGTGACAACATGCTGGAAGCCAGTGCTCACAGGCCTTGGTTCAAAGGATGAAGGTCACTCATAAAGATGGCAATGCCAGCAGAGCCACACTGTTCGAAGCTTCCACCCACTCACCCCACTGACAAGCTTTTGTGGCTGCCTCTCCAGGATGTCTACAAAATTGGTGGTGTTGGCACTGTCCCTGTGGGCCAAGTGGAGACAGGTATTCTCAGTTCCTGCATGGTGGTCACCTTTGCTCCAGTCTGTGTCAAAACTGAAGTCAAGTCTGTTGAAATGCACAGTGAAGCTCTTCCTGGGGACAATGTGGGCTTCAACGTCAAAAACATTACTGTCAAAAGATGTCTAGTGTGGTGATGTGGCTGGTGACAGCAAAAAGACCCACCAGTAGAAGCAGCTGGTTTCACTGCTCAGGTGATTATCCTGAACCATGCCGGCCAGATCAGTGCTGACTGTGCCTCTGTCTTGGATTGTCACACAGCTCACATTGCTTGCAAGTTTGTTGAGTTGAAAGAAAAGATTGATCGCCGGTCTGGTAAGAAGATGGAAGATGGGCCCAAGTTTTTGAAATCTGGTGATGCTGCCATTGATGCCATGGTTCCAGGCAAGCCCACGTGTGTCGAGAGCTTCTCTGACTACCCACCTCTGGGTCACTTTGCTGTTCATGGTATGAGACAGACAGTTGCTGTGGGTGTCATCAAAGCTGTGGACAAGAAGGCTGATGGAGCTGGCAAGGTCACCAAGTCTTCCCAGAAAGCTCAGAAGGCTAAATGAGTATTATCCCTGCTACCTGCCACCCCAGTCTTAATCAGTGGTGGAAGACCAGTCACAGAACTGTTTCTTCCAATAGCCATTTAAGTTTAGTAGTGAAAGAGTGGTTAATGATAATACATCATAAAACCTTCGGAAGGAAAGGAGGATGTTTCCTGGGCTGTGTGTGTGTGTGTGTGTGTGTGTGTGTGTGTGTGTGTGTTTGTATGAGAGAGAGAGAGAGAGAAAGAGAGGGAGAGAATGTGTGTGTGCGTGTATGTGTGTGTGTGTGTGTGTGTGTGGCAGTTTTTAAGTTATTAGTTTTTAAAATCAATACTTTCTAATGGAAACAACTTGACCAAAAATCTGTCACAGGATGTTGGGATCCATTAAAAAAAAAAGTTTAATGAGGAAAAAAAGTTTTTTTTTTTTTTTAAATACAATGATGTACTATTCTGAGATGAAGGATAAACATGAGGAATTTATACCTAAAAGGATAAACCTTGAGACCATACATTTGGTGAAATAAATTGGGCATCCTTTGTACATATGGCATTATCTCTGTGTTGTGAGAAACTGAATATGTAAAGAATCTTTTCTTCTTTCAAAATCAGTTTTTCTCCCTTATGCGAGTTGGTACTTTGAATACTATTCCCTTATCACACATGGCCTGCAATTAATTTCTCCTAAGCTTTTGGTCCTTTTTTCATTTTGCTGCTTTTTTCCTTTGCTGTACAGAGTGATACATACTTCTTCCATTTTCTTTTGCTGTAGTATTTTACCACCACTCATAACGTCTATTAATTCATTTTTGTGTACTTTCAGTGTGAAATCCAAAGACATTGTTAAGGCCAATGGTATAGGTCATTTTTTTCATGTTCTTGTTTACAATTTTAGGAGTTTTATTTAGGTCTTTAATCCATTTGACTTAGTTTTTATGTGCAGTGTAAGACACAGTTTAGTGTGGCCCTTTATTTTGTAGCTCTCCTGCTTCCTCAAAAACCAGCAATTAAAGACTTTTGTCCTCTTTTCTTCTTAGTGCTCTTGTCAAAATACTAGTGTGCTACACATGCTTTATGTGTGGGCTTGATTTTGTGTTCCCTTGGTCTCTGTGAACAGATTTTATGCCATTTTGGTTTGATTACTGTAGTTTTTAAAACATAATTTAAAATGAGGAATTGTGATGGCTCTAAATATGTTTTTGTATACTAAGCTCATTTTTACTATTCAGAGTCTTTTATAGTTCTGTATTAATTTTACAATTAAAAAGAAATCTCTGTGATACATGTCCTCGAAATCTTATTGGGTTGTGCACTTACTCTGTGTATCATTTTAATTAGAATGGAAATTTTAACAGTCTCAACTATTCCAGTCCTTTAACTTGGGATATTTTCTATGTATGTTTGTTTCCTCCAATTTCTGTAACCAATATTTGTACTTTGATGTTTATAAATCTTTCATTTCCTAGCTAAATTTAGTCCTAAATATTTTAATTTTTTGGTACATTGTAAATGGGATTATTTTATGTATTTCATGTTCAGATGGATCATTATAAAGAAGTAGAATTTATTTTTGTATGTTTTAACAATCATGTTAGTGTACTGTATTGATTTCTTAGATCCAACAATTTTTTTGATACAGACTTTATGCTTTTCTATAGATTGATATCAGAGGCAAATCATTAATTTTTGTGTTGTTTTTTGGGGGCTGCTTTCTTCTCACTGAGGCACAAGACTACACACCCCAAACATGGCTGGTTCCCAGGCAGAATGGTATGGAAGAGAAGAAATACTTCATGGCATGACAGCTGGAATCAGAAAAAAATGATCGAGGGCAGAAACAGAGACAGACCCCTCCAGGATGTGCCCCAGCGATGACTCTTCACATCCCTGCGTCACATTCACATATAAATCTGCAGGTGGATGAATCCACTGATGAGTGTCATGCTGCCCATGGTTCAGCCAACTCCCCAAACCGCTCCATATTAGTTCTTGAGGCTTTAGGGAATATCCAGGCATAAACCATAATAGTTTAAATGACTGCTTGCTCTTGTGAATACTAAGGCATAGAATTAGCATCTTCCCCTTATATCAAAGCTTTAGAAAAGTTTCCAGCTTTTGTACACTAATCACAATGTCATCTTTGGGATTATGGCAAAGTCTTTATTATTTTGATAAATACCTTTTAGCAGCTATTTTGCTGAAAATTTTACCATGAAACAATGTTGAACTGGTTTCTCTCTCTCTCTCTCTCTCTCTCTCTCTCTCTCTCTCTCTCTCTCTTATATTTGGTACAAGGTCTGATTCATAGAGATCCTCTTGCCTCAGACTTCCCAATGCTGGATTATAGGTGTGTGCTACCACTTCCAGGCTCAGTGGCCAGTTCAGTGTGCCCAGGGCCCATGTGGCGTGTGGTACTGTTGTAGGCAGCTGAATTAGATAGAAATATTATCAGTCAGACAGGGCCAGGCCCTCAAAGGAGATATTAAGAAGACCAAATATTTTTCAACTATGGGATGGATAGATGCTTCCGCCATGGGCCAGACCTAAAGTCCAAAGATCAAACAAATGCCGACCTCCCTAAAGACTGGCATCAGAGATGGACCATCACCCTGAGGGAGCCAGAAGAATCATTAATCTGACTCCTACTGGATGGCTACCTGATAAAGTCCTGTTCTACATTCATGACCACTTGCTACATGACTTGCTTCCCATTTGGCTCTGAACTTAATTTTACCTGAGCAATGGTGCTTGCAATCCTATTGATTGACCATAGATTAGCCCCACCTCAGCGAGTTCGCATGTTCTCTACCATGTTAGAGCCACCTCACTGAATGGTTTTACTCTGTAAAAGTCCCTGGAACTGGCAGGTTAGCTCAGTCAGTTAGAGCATAGTGTGTAGAAAAGTCCCTGGAAGAGACATTTCCTAGGGACAACCCACTCGAGCCCCCTCTCCTATCCCTCTCTTGGAGAAAAGCTTTCTTTCTCCTAATAAATATATTCTGCTCATAACCTCCTTTTGTTCCTAAAATTTATTCTTTGGTTTTATAGAACATGAATTTGTCTAGGTCAGGTCAGGAGATCATTTCGCCCCTATATCATTTGGAGGTTCCCTGCATCATTCGGAAGTCACCTACCCCAGGTGAGTTTTTCTCCCAGTATAGTACTAGGAATCAAACCCTGGTCTCTACACTTGCCTGAGCAGGTGCTTAGTCCTAAGTCTCTTCTTTATTCCCTTAAAATAATCAAGTAATTTTTGTGATTTTTTTCAGCTAAAAGCCATTTCAAATAGACTTATTTGTATATGTTAATCCAGTCTTGCACTTCAGGGATAAATGTCACTTGATCATAATGTGTAATCTCTTTCATATATTAAACTCTGCCTATTTGTTAGTATTTTGGTGAAGTTGTTTGGTTCATCAGGGAAATTACCTTGTGATTTTACTGCTTTATCATTTTCTTTCTGGGTGTTAGTATGATTCTGGCCTTATTAAATGAAAATGAAAATATTGACACAACTTTTCAAAAAGAGCACTGTTCTTGATATTGGTTAGAATTTAGTTGTTATGTTATCTAGCCTAGGTTTTTCTCACTTTTCTTTTTTTTTTTTTTCAAGCCATGAGCATTTACAAGATCACAAAACTTGAGATGCATACCTAACATATAACCTTCTTATATTATTTAGCTGCAAATAAAATTTCTTTTTGGGGCATCAGAACAACTAAATTGGAATTATATAAATAAACTTCTAATTCCATTCTTAAAATATTATAGACTATATTTAGAATAAACTTGAACATTACTTTTTCTAAGACTAATGAAAAACGATGAGGTAGTCTAGCTTCAGCAAGTTTCCTAGTCCTAGGCCCCTAAATTAAATTAGCACTGATTTTAAATACTGGTGGCTTTTTCAGGAATGAGAGATCTCTGTTGCTGAATACCTACTCATTAATACAAAGACTTACATTTACTTTTTAAAATGGTTCAATCTCACTAACACATAAGTGCTTATCATACCCCTAATAAAAGATCACTTTGCACTCTTGGGATCCCTCCACCCCTGCAGAGAGAGCCCAAACCTGATGCATGAATGAGAACTTCTCCATTGCTCTTGGGACCGCTCCAGACCCAGCCCCTGAAAGTGTATGGGAGAGAGTCACACTGCCCTATGCCCCTTAGGCCCTTCCACACCCAGACAAGACCTGGCATATAGGCCTGGGGTAAAATTCTGCAGCAGAAGTCCCAGAAGAGAGACTAGGGACCAGAATCCCTAGCTAACCAAGGAGCAGAACATCATGCCAGAGGGGCACAATAGGCTCACCTCCAAGGGCAGCAGCAAGTAGGAGCTGAGCACAGAAGTCAGACCAAAGCCAGGCACATCTGGATGAACTCAAACTTAGGAGATCTGCACCTAAGTAGATGCGAATATTATAACAGCACCAAAGCTCTGCACAAAAGGTCAGAGGACAGTGCTATATAAAATGACAAAGAGAATGAGTGAAATGCAATCTCAGGCCCCAAGGCCAACCAGAAAAAGTGCAGAAGACACCAGTACACAAGAAGTTGGGAATCACATAGCAAAAATGTCTGAATCAATAGCATCTGAAGGAAAGAAACAACTGAAGAAAGGAATAGAGGCACTCAGATTAGAAAAGACCTCTGGGGAAAAAAGAAATCTCTGAATCAATAATATCTGAAGTAAAGTATCAAACGCAGAAACATATAGAGGAAATTGGATGAAATAATCTCTGTAGCAAAAGAATTAATAACTGAGTTGAAAGAAGACAGTGAAAAAAATCGAGAAGATTAGAAAAATGACAGATTCCCTGACTGAGCAATACAGGAAAGAAATAGATAGCATGAAGCAGAGTCAAAGAAATATAGAGGAAATTAAAATCTCAATCACAAGCTTACAAAACTGTTTGTATAGAAGTGAAGATAGAGTTTCAGATCTTGAAGATGCTGTCACGTCTAATAAAAAGGTAAGAAAAGATCTCTTCAACACAACTCTGATGCAGGAAAAAAAGTAATTCATCACCTGCAAGATGATGCAAAGATGAACAACGTGAGACTAATTGGCTTTGTGAGAAAGAAGAAGTCAATAATAATGATATAAAAAGAATATGGGCAGATATATACCAGAAAAATTCCCAAATATGAGAAATAATTTGACATTCAAGCAAAGCATACAGAATTCCAAGTAACTTCAACCCAAAAACATGTAGAGGCATATAATAGTCAAGATTCCAGAAATCCAGCACAAGAACAATATACTGAAAACCACTATAGAAAAGAAACAGATCACATTTAAAGCAAAATACATCGGAATAACAGCCGACTTCTGTTCACAAACCATGAAGGCAGGAAGAGCATGGAGCAGAGTATTTCAAGTCTCTATGAAAACAAATTCCAGCCTCGACTACTATACCCTGCAAGACTCTCTTTCAATTTTGATGGAGAAAAGAAATACTTCTATGACAAAGAACAACTAAAAAAATTTGTGAGGACAAAGCAAACCATACACAGACTATTAAAAGATACGCTAAGAGGAGCCAAAATGATCAGAACTCCCTGAACAAGAATAGAAGGAACCAACTAAATATGGCAATTAAACACAGGACAAAAAGGAATAAACATCAGCAGGTAAATAACATGTCAAGCTTAAGTCAATACATCTCAGTTATAACCATTAATGTAAATAGACTCAATTTAACAATTAAGAGAAATAGACTGGGAGAGTATATTAGGAGGCAAAATCCAACAATATTGTGTATGCAAGAAACACAGTTAACTCATAAAGAAATTCATAGGCTGAAAGTCAAAGGATGGAAAACAATACTGCATACCCAGCACCTCAGAGAAAAGAAGGGGCAGCAATCCTGTTCTCAGATATTCTCAACTTTAAGCCAAGAAGGATCAAATGAAATACAGGACACAATATACTGGTTAGGGGAAAAATTCAAGAGGAGGAGGCAGCACTCAAAAATGTATATGCACCAAACATGGGAGGATCCAACCACATGTTAGTGGACATGAAAAATCTTATATCCAATAGCTCAATCATTGCAGGAGAACTTAACACCCCAGTATCCTAAAAAGATAGATGAAAAAGGCAAAAAATTAGCAAAGCAGTAGCAGAACTGAACCAGAGCTTGGAACAAATGGACTTTGTGGACATATACAGTGTTCTACTGAAACACAGCTGAATACACATTTTTTTTTCAATTGCACAGGCGTCATTTTCTAAAATAGACCATGTACTAGTCCATAGGTCATGTTTATGTACATGCAAGAAATTATCCATGCATATTACCTAACCATACTGAAATGAAACCAGAAATAAATGACAAAGGAAACCAGAAAAGCCCCATAAATACATGGAAATTAAACAACACTCTACACAGCAACCAATGGGGCACAGATGAAATTAAACAAGAAATTCAACAATATCTATAATGTAATGGAAATTCAAGCACAAATTATCAGAATTTATGGGATGCGATGAAAGCAGTTCTGAGAGGGAAATTTATAACTGTGAACTCACACATTAGGAAAACAGAAGGGGAACAAAAAAACAATATAAGTTCCACCTCCAGTAAGAGCAAACCCAGAGCTCAAAGACAAGAAGAAATCATAAAGATTAGAACAGAAATTAATTCAATTGAGATGAAGAAAACAGTTCAAAGAATTAATGAATCAAAGAGTTGATTCTTTGAAAGATTAAACAAAATTGATAAGTTCCTAGCTAACCTCATCAAAAGAAGGAAAGAAGGGCTGGTGGTATAGCTCAGCAGACTAAGCGCTTGCTTAGGTAAGTGCAAGGACCAGGGTTTGATCACTGGTTCCATATTCTGGGCCGGCCCCGCCTTCGGGTGCTCTGAGCCAGCAATGGAGTCCAGGTGTAAGGGTGCGTGCCTGTAATCACAGCACTAGGGAGGCAGAAAACAGGAGGATCACTATGAATGTGTGCTGCATAGTGTGACCCTGTACAAAAAAAAGAAAAAAGAAAAGCCCTAAAAGGAGGAAAGAAAAATTGAAATACAAGAAGTAAGGAATGAAAAGGGTGCAATTACCACAGACCCAGTGGAAATTCATAAGATTATCAATAGTTACTTTGAGAATCTTTACTGACACACAATAGAAGATGCAGAGAAATGGACACATTCCTAGAAAGGTACAAATCACCAAAACTAAATCAAGAGGATATAGCAACTCTCAATAAATGAATAAGAGCCAATGAAACATGAAATGTAATAAAAAGACTGCCGACATGAGAGGCAAGATTTGCACTAATGGTGGTTGAATAGGATGTTATATCAGCTTCTAGTACTATGGACAACCACTAGGAAAATAACAAGGTGGAAAGTAGTAATTATTGAATCTTTGATGTAATTCAGGTATAAAAAAATAAGATACACAAATAGCTGCATTCTCTTAATTTACTGATAAGAGACATCTGCAATAATAATGTCTGTAAGTATAAGATCATGTATGCACCTTGTATGATACCAAAACATTATGAAAACAATTTGCAATGTATTAATTTATCGAATCCATCCTGTTAAGGTGTCTTAAAACTGTCTCATTGATATTTGTACTTCAATAAAATAAATAAATAAATAAATGACTGCTGACAAAGAAAAGTCCAGGCTCTGATGGATTCACAGCTGAATTCTACAAGAATTTGTAGAAGATATAATCCCTACACTCCTCAAATGCTTCAATGAAATTGAAAAGGAAGCAGTCCTCCCAAAATCATTCCTGGAGGCAAGTATAATACTGATTTCAAAACCAGGGAAAGATGCAACTGAAAATGAGAACTACAGGCCAAACTCCCTCATGAACATAGACGCAAAAATCCTCAATAAAATCCTAGCAAATAGAATACAGCAATTCATCAAGAAGATCATACACCATAACCAGGTAGGATTCATCCCAGGGATCCAAGGATGGTTCAATATTTGAAAATCTACAAAGGTAATACAGTATATTAATAGACTGAAATCTAAAGTCCACATGATCATCTCAATTGATGCAGAGAAAGCTTTTGACAAAGTCCAACACTCATTCATGTTCAAAATTCTGCAGAAAATTGGAATATATGGCTTCTACTTCAATCTGATACAAGTAACCTATGACAACCCAACAACTAACATAATTCTAAATAGAGAAAAACTGAAATCGTTTACTTTCAAATCTGGAACAAGATAAGGACGTCCTTTTTTATTTATTTATTTTTTATTTTTGTTTTATTGAAGTACAAATACCAATGAGATAGTTTTAAGATACCTTGACAAGATGGATTTGATAAATTAATATATTGCAAACTGTTTTTGTAATGTTTTGGTATCATATAAGGTGCATACATGATATTATACTTACAGACATTATTGTACCGTATGTCTCTTATCAGTAAATAAAGAGAGTGTAGCTCTTTGCATAAAGGATGTCCTCTATCACCATCCTATTCAACATAGTTCTGGAATCATTAGCTAGAGCCATTAGAGAAGAGAAAGAAATATAAAAGGAATAAAAATAGGTAAAGAAGAAGTTAAATTATCATTCTTTGCAGATAACAAGATACTTTAGTTGGAAGAACTAAAAAAGTCCAAGAAGCTACTAGAATAGATACACAAATTCAGTAGTATAGCAGGATACAAAGTCAATACTCAAAAGTCAGTAGCATACCTCTACACATATAACAAACACACTGAGAGGGAAATTAGAGAAACAATACCTTTTACAACAGGACTGCAGAAAATGAAGTACCTTGGAATTAATGTAACTAAAGAAGTCAAAGATCTTTTCAAGGATAATTACCGTACTCAGAAATCCTCAGATTGTAGAGGATTTCAGAAAATGGAAAGATATTCCCTGCTCCTGGGTAGTAAGAACCAACATCATGAAGATGGCCATACTCCTAAAATCATTGTACACATTCAATGCAATCCTTATCCAACTACCACTAACATACCTCATAGATCTAGAGAAATTTTTCCTAAAATTTATTTGGAACCAAAAATCACCTAGATAGTAAAGGCAAACCTGGGCAACAATGACAAGGCAGGAGGCATTACAGTTTCTGACTTCAAATTATGCTACAAAGCTACTGTGATAAAAATCTGCACGGTACTGATCATGAAATGGACCTGAGGATCAATGACATAGATTAGAAGATGCAGAAGCCTCTACAAACACACTCATGCACCTTATCATTGATGAAGGGACTACCCATACTCACTGGAAGAAAGATAGACTCTGTAACAAATGGTGCTGAAAAAACTGGCTCTCTCCATGCTGAAAACTAAAACTTGGTGCAGGTTTATCATCATGCACTGAGCTAAAGTCAAAGTGGGTTAAAGATCTAAACATTAAAACAGAAACATTCAATTTCCTGGTGGAAAAAAATATAAGGAACTCTTGAAGACACAGGGTAGGCAAAGAGTTCATGAACAAAAATCAAACTGCCCAGCTAATACTTCAAAGAATTAACAATTCAGACCATCTCTTTTTGTGAAGTTTTTGCATGTCAAAAGAAATTGCAACAAAATGAAAAAATAATGCACAAATTAGGAAACAATCTTGACTAGTAAGTACTGAAGGTCTGCTCTCTAGAATTTATAAAGAATTAAAAAACATTAGGGCCCCTAAATTTAAAGACCCAATCCAGAAATGGGCATCCGAGATGAGCACACACTTCTCAGAGCACAAAATTATAGAAGCTATGGTGAATTATATGGTAAAGTGCTTCACAGCAGTAGAAATCCATGAAATGCAAATTAAAACAGTTCTGAGACACCATCTCACCCCAAAAAGGATGGCTATGATAAAGAAACAACAAATGTTGGAGAGGCTGTGGGGAAAAAGTAGCCCTTCTCCACTGCTGGTTGGAATGTAGACTGGTGGAAACATTGTGGAAATCTGTGTGAAGAATTCTCAAATAAATAGGACTGGAAATCCTTTTGAAAGCAGCTATACCCCTACTTGGAATTTTCTCAGAGGAACGGAAAACATCATATCATAGTGATATGTGTGTACCTATGTTTATAGCAGCACCATTTGTGATCACCAAATCTTGGAAACAATCAAGATGTCCATCAGCTTCAGACTGGATGAAAAGATGCTGTATTTTTTTACAATGGAGTATTACTAGCTATAAAGAATGATAAACTCAAAGCCTTCATATTTAAGTGGATGCCACTTGAAGTTATAATCATAAGTGAAATAAACCAGACCCACATGTGCAAATATCGTATAGTCTCCCTAGTATAAGGACTCTAAAGAAGAAATACAAATAGAAAGTTATGGCACAATTAAAAGGAGAGTGAGAGAGTGATTAGACAACTATGAGAGGGCAAAGGGGAAAGCTAGGAAACATGATGAGGTAAAGACATGTATTTTATACACAAGATGTGTAAGGCAATGATCCTAAGAATCTTCAGCAGGTTCTAGAAACTAGTAGTTAGTTGGAAGGATTCTCACCCTGACTAATGATATGTGCTGATGCCTGTGAACTAAGCAACTCACTGAAGATGGCAATGTAGTAGGGCCATTCTTGGAATGCCTGTCATTCTGATCTTCTAAATAGGTACTCCTTGTCATGACATACCAATTACTGCCATACTGTCTCTCAAGTAAGTGTTTCTTTAAAAAAATGGTAATAAATGAAAACAAGAGACAAGAAAAAAAATGTCACAGGACTGTCCTGCTACAATGCTGTATATTGTTAGATTTCCAAATCTCTGTGTAAAACTATGCAATTGTTTATTCCTATTTTTAATGTTTTTAACTTCTTTTTCTTCATATAATGTAGGGACTTAAATTTTAACATACAAATACTTGGTGGAAAATACCTAATTCTTGTTATGCCTAAGATGTTTGATAGACAGATAGTGAGGTTAACCACAGCTGCCTATTTTGTAGGATAATAATAATAAGCTTCCTTTCTAGAAGGTTAAAAAACCTAAGTTTGTAGACCAAGAATTAGAGAAAAAGAAGGGCTGCAAGAACAGTCAACATTTTGGCAGTAGTCTTTCAAGATCAGTGAAGACTCACGACATAGGAGAACCTGGACTATAACATCATGTAACTCAGTGGTGGCCCATATTTCCTGATCAAGGAGATTATAGGGCCACACAAGAAAGTGATCAATGATGTAGAGTGTGCCTAAGTGACATAGAGAGAAAACATTCTGTCAGACTTTCACAGCAAATTAGTCAAGCAATAGCCGTTACTCATCCACATGACTAATACTGACAAAAGATGTACGAACTGTGGTACAGGGTTTCAGGATAAATCCTGACAGGATTTGACTGACCATATCAGATATAATAGTTGCATTTCTTGTTATATGGGTCTTGCTTTATCTTAGTCTTAACCATCCAGCAGAAAAGTATAAAATCAAAGTATAAAAAAGTAAAGCCATATTAATATGCTGAACTATAAAAGGCTCAAGTCAACAACTTCTGACATTGCCAGTCTTACAGAAAACCCACTACTATTATGAACTACTTGACTGTATTGGAATATTTTGCTGAATTCACACACCTATAATATTTATATGACAATGAAATACCCTTCACTGTCAAAATTAAAGAAAAACAGGGAGATATATATGAACAACCAAGGGGCTGGCTAGATTGCTCAGTAAAATAAGCACTTGCCTGGCAAGCGAAAGGGCCCAAGTTCAATACCCAGGTCCACAAAAAAAAAGAATAAATGAACAACCATTTTGTATCTGTATATTCATAATAGGATAAATATACAGCTGCATTCTTTTAATTAAATGAATAGAAAGATTTGTTCTAATAGTGTTTGTGGAATATTATGTCTGCATCTTTTTTTTTTTTTTTTAGCAGAACCAAGGATTGAACTGAAGCCCTTGCACTTGCCAAGGAAGGACTTATTCCACTATTCTCCCAGCCCCATATGTCTGCATCTTATACAATGAATAACCACTAAGACAACAATATACAATGTATTAATTTTTGAAACTATCTTATTAATTGGTTTTGAAACTGTCTCATTGATATTTATTTCTCAATAAAATTATTTTTAAAAAGGATTACTTTGTAAAACTGGGCCAGTTTAATGTTTTTACAATTTATTAAATAGTTTTTTTGATGAACGTGGTCAGGCAAGTTGTTCAGCAGTATTCAATTATGATTATCTTGATTGGTCTTTAGTCTTCAATAAGTGTAAGAAGTTATTATATGAAACATCTGTGAAACTAGTAAGATGGCACTGATGCATCCATCATTTTCAGGGTTGTTGGCTACCTGGGCGTATTTACCCCAAATAATCTTGCCTTCTTGTGTCACAAGGCCCAACTCACTCATGTTTACCTCAATCACTGTATCTTTGGTAATAACTCCCAAAGTTGTACACAGTGGCAATGAAAATTTTTTTTTCACACCAAGTATTGGCAGGCAAAAGGTGGCTTTCAGTTCAGGATGTGTTACCTGGGTCTTCTTAAAATGTAAGCCCATTGGCCTAATGAATCTTTCATATTTAGGTGGTTTCTTATAAAGCCATCTCCAACAAAGCAGACTATAGTAACCTTCTTCTTCCATGCCTTCTGTTCTCTCTTTCTGATTCAAATAACTTTTAATACTTACATTTCTCCTTGAGCATGAAATTTGGGCAGAGGAACTTCCCATTTTCCCACTTTTTGTTTTTGTTTTTATTTAATCATGTTGGAAAATACTTTGCACAAGACTGTTCTTCTCTGTCCAGCAGGTAAGCAGGTACTGCTCCTTGTGGAGTCTTTTCATCATTCTTTTGTTTGGTGTTTCTGCTCTCTTGCATCTTTGTAGCCTTCTTCGTTTGTATTTTCTCTGCATGGTGCTGTTTGTGGTAGAGCTTAGCCTTCAAGCCAATCTTATTTTTTTCTTTTTTCTTTTTTTGCCTTCTTTGAATGTTCATGAGCCTCTCTACTTTCCTTCTTTCTCTTTTTCTCATGGCAATCCAAGTGGTATCCATAGCATTTATGGTATGATTCAATATATTCATTCTGTGGCATGATGACAGCTGCAGAGCTGCCGTGGATGGCCTCAGGTGTGTAAAGGAAAGTCTTAACTTTGGGGTATCCTAGATGCCTATACTGTGTTTTTCTTAGGAGGCTTTTGATTATTACTTCAATTTGCTTTTTTTTTTTTTTTTTTTTTTTGTATCAGGAATCGTACTTAGGACCTTGCCCTTGCAAGGCAAGCACTTATTTCACTGAGTTGTCTCCCTAGCCCCAAAATTGAGAAGGATTTTTTTTTTGTGGGGGACAGGGAAGCTGGCTCAGGTTGACTTAAAAGCAGGTGTGGTGTGGCATATGGAGCTGGGGATCAAACCACAGTTCCACAAACCTGACTGGGTTTGCCCATGCCAGCACTTAAACAACTAAGCTAACCAGAAAACCCCAAGTTACTTTTTTTGTAATTAGACTATTCATGTTTTTTTTTAATTGTATCGATTTAAACTCATCAAGTTGCATATTCCTTAGACTTTATCTGTTTCATCTGGGTTATGCTATTTGTTGATATACAATTATATCTATAGTTTGTATTTTTATTTTTGCAGTAAAAATACAAGATGCAGTGCAGTATCTTTTTCTTTATTCTTACTTTTATTTTTGAGATTTCTCCTGTTTAGTGTAGCTAAAGTCTTATTATTATTGTTTTTCTTGTCAGAAAATCACATACAGCAAAACCTTGGGTTGCAGGTAACTCGTTCTGTTTGTTCCACAAGACAAGTAAACATTTCTAATAAATTTTAACTTAGTGAATAAGTGATGTCTTGTAATATTATCGTATGATGCTGAATGCCACAGGATCACAGTCTCTGTCTCCCACCCTTGCTGCAGGCTGCAGGCTACAGGATTGTGGATGAACATCTCCCAAAAGCAAAAAGTTATGGAAGAGATCTCCTCTGCAGTGGAACAAGAGAACAAGTTTTAGAAATCCTTTCCTTCAAATGGGATTAAAGAAATACATAATAAAAGGGAAACAATGCCAAAGTTTTTAGAAAAGTACAAATTGAATAAGATTGTAGCAGTCTGAGCAATGCAATTTTTAATGACAACAGTGTCACATTTCCTCAAAATCTTCGAAAGAAGACAAAAGAAAGTGTCATTGGATAGGTTTCTTATTAAAGCTGTGCAAAAAGAAAAAAGATTCCACCGAGCCAATAGGCAGTAGTGACTCCATTATTGAGAGTGAAAGCCATGCAACACAATAACCCTCATCCCTCATACCAGCCATGAAGGTTTTCTTTTCTTTCTTTTTTTCTTTCTTTTTTCTTTTTTTTTTGTCTTTTTGAGACAGGGTCTTACTATGCAGTTCTTAAACTCATTTTGTAGCTCAGGCTGGTCTCGAACTCACAACAATCCTCCTGCCTCAGCCTCCCAGTGCTGGAATTACAGGCATGTGCCACCACGCCCGGCTGCCATGAAGGTTTTCAAAGTTAATTTGCTTTTATTTGTATTTTATTTTTTATTATTTTGTATTATCTTATGGTATTGCAATAATTTTGATGAACTTTTTGGGTTGTGGAAGGAATCACCTGAGTTTACCTTATTTCTTATGGGGAAATTCACTTCTATTACACAACTGTTTTGTATTACAGGCTTGATTCTAGAATGAGTTATACTCACAGACCAAAGTTTTTCTGTATTAGTTGTGTTGATTTTTTTCTAGCTTGTTCTATTTCATATTTGACTTACTTCTGCTTCTGAAGTTGAGTTCAATTTTTTTTTTCAGGTACGAACTTATATTGTTTATTTGAAATCTCCTTTTCGAGTTAGACATTATTGCTCTAAATTTTTCTTTTGTTACTGAATTTCCCACATCCATCCAAATGTACATCCAATATCAAAGAATCTAAGTATTTAAACTCGAATTGGCAGACTTAAAAAAATCATAGCAACGCAATTGAAATACAAGACTTTCAATACCTCAAATTCAATGACAGGCATTATTCTGGCATAAAATCAATAAAGAAATATCAAATGTAAACAGCATTATAAACCAAACGAGTTTAATAAATATGTGCCAAACTTTTTGTCCAATAGCAGAAGAGTGCACATTATTCTCATGTGTACCCAGAACATGCTCCGGGGTAGATTCATGTTGGGTCATAAAACAAATATTGACAAACTTAAAATAAAAATCATATCAAGTGTCTTTTTTATCTCAAGAGAAAAATGAAAACTCAAGACATGGAAACATTCACACATAAATAAGATACTTCTGACCATCCACTAAGCCAAAGAAATCAAGACAAGATTTTAATATAACTTCAAATGATTGAAAACAAAATACAGCATTCCCAATTCAACACACCCAACTTGTGAGATATAGAAAAAGCAGTTGGAGAGATATTTACAGTGGTACAGGTTTTTATTTTGAGTCTTCTCACATCCTACAGGTTTGGTTTTATGGTGTGTTACTAAGGTAGCCTTTATCATCACAGAAAGACACTTAATGTTGTTAAACAATTGTCTTCTAAATTCTATACTTTTAGCATTAATACAATCACTCTAGTTTCTTTTTAATAAGTGACTGAATAATGCATCATTTTTCACTCTTTTAGTTAAACTTCACAATACACTTAAAGAGGGATTCTTCCAGATATTATGTAGTTAGTTGATTTTTGGCTTTTTATCTAATCTGAAAATTGTAGCCTTTGGATTGAAATCTTTTGATAATTTATGTCAAAAGTAATCATTGGTATGATCAGATTTAAACATTTTCATGTGCATCTTTTGTCATATAAATTCACATAAATACAGACATGTGATTACTTATTTTCACACAAATTATCTTTTTTCTTACTTTTATTTTTAAATTTTTTATTCATTTTAATGAGAAAAAAGATAAAATAGCAATGAAACAGTTCCAAAATAAGTTAGTAGGAAAGTTACAATAATTAATACATTGCATATTGTTGTCTTCATAGATATTGAGAATATAACATGTAGACATGAGATCTTGTCTAAACAATATTAGTACAAACCTTTCTTCTTATTGAACTAAGAGAAAGTAGCTGTATATCTATCCTATCTTGTCTATACATATATATTTTTTTTCACCACAAAATGGTCTTTTATTTATATTTCCCTTTTTGTTTTGTTTTGTCAGAGATGGGTGTTCCATTGATGTTAGAGAAGCTGTATTTGGAGAAGTCTTTAAAGGATCATTTCATATTTGATGCCAGTCCAAATACTGTAGGTACTTGAATTCAGCAAAGTAACCCAATATAGTCCAATGGTCTGTAATAGTAGTGAGCTACCAGCACAACTGGCAATTGTCAGAAGTTTTTGACTTAAGCCTTTTACAGCTAATAATATAGCTTGACTTTTTATACTTTGTGGTTGCACTTTTCTGCTGGATAGTTAAAACCAAGTTAAAGCAAGACCTATATGACTAAAAGTGTAACTTTTGCTATCTGATAAGGTCAGTCAGTTCATCTCAGAATTTACCCTGGAACCATGTACATCTTTTGTCAGTGTCACCATCTGCATGAGTCATGGATATTGCCTGACCAATTTGTTCTCTGTGAAAGCCTGACAGAATTTGTTTCTCTCTAGGTGACTCTCCTTGGGCACACTATACATCATCGACCATTCTCTGTGGCTCCATAATCTCCTTGATCAGAAAATTTGGGACACCACTAAGTTACACGATGTCACAACAGAGGTTCTCTTATGTCCTGAGTCCCCACTGACCTTGAAGGGCTAGGGCCAAAATATTGGATATCTTTTTGTCTTATCAATCTGTTTAATTTTTAGTCTGCAAATTTCAGTTGTTAAACATCCAGAAAATAAGTTTATTGATATTATTGTTCTATAGTAGAGGCAGTTAAGGCTAACACCACTATCTGTCTGAACATCACATACCTTAGACGTAAAATGAAGCAGCTATTTTCCAACAATCCTGGATGTTCTAAAATTTAAATCCCCATAGAATGTTAAAAAACTACATATTTTTTACACAGATATTTAGAAATCAAACTGTATTCCACATGGCAGCAGTCAATGATCTATGGTGTGCCTAAAGAGAGTCAGATGGAGAGAAAACTTTCTTTCAGGCTTTCACAGAGAGCAAACTGGTCAAGCAATGGCCAAGAGTCATCCACATTGCTGACACTGACAAAGGATCTATGGAGTGAGGTACAGGGTTACAGGATAAACTCTGAGGGAACTTGATTGACTTCATCAGATACAAAAGTTACATTTTTTGTTATACAGGTCTTGCTTTATCTTGGTCTTAACCATTCATCAGAAAGTATAAAAATGAGGTATATAAAATAAGACCATAATAATAAGCTGAGCTGTAAAAGGCTCTAGTCAACAACTTCTTCAGATCACCCACTATTGTGCACGGCTGGACTGTGTTGGATTGTTTCACTGAATTCAAGCATCTATAATAATTGAATGACAACAGAATACCCACTTTGACAGGACTAAGCAAAAAAAAAAGGGGGATACAAAGGGAGAACCATTCTGTGTTTGCATAAACTGTACAGTTAGGATAAATATGCAGTACTTTTGCATAATTCTATGAGAAGAAAGATTTGCACTAATGGTGTTTGGACAGGATATCCTGTCTGCTTCTTGTATTATGGATAACCACTAGGAAGATAACAATATAAAAAGTATTAATTATTGAAACTATACTATAATTCAGCTTTAACAAAAGATAGGTATACAGCTGCATTCTCTTAATTCATTGATTAGAGGCATCTGCTCTGTGTTTGTAGATGAGTATCATGTACGCACCTTGTACAACAAAAAGCCAATATAAAAACAATGTGCAATATATTCATTGTTGAATCTGTCCTACTAATTTGATTTGAAACTGTCTCACTGCTGTTTGTTCTTCAATAAAATAAAATAAAATAAAATTAAATTAAATTAAATTAAATAAAAATAATAATAAAAAGGAAAAGAAACATGGCGGCAGTAAAATCCTGCTACATTTTGTTTTTCTTGGCTCTCATTTACTTTTAGTACCTCTTTTTTTACATACATACATTTACTTTAAAGAAAGTATAGCAATCATTAATATGACATTAGAAGCAGTATGCATTTAGAAGACCAAAATGACAGGTTTTTTTACTTTTAAAACTAAGTAATTTTATTTTAATCTCCATCTTAAAATTTTTAATTATATGTCTTTCAAAATTGTTGCATTGCTTGCTATTTGGTGTCTAATACATATAATATGCATGTTTAACTTATACAACTATATCTTTAGATAATGCATTACTTCATTTATCATAGAATTATTAAAAGACGTATTTTCATTTTTTCTTGCATTTATTCTTTTCTTGTCATTCACTTTACATCTACATTGGTTATAAATCTTATTATGCCCTGGTGTTATGGTCACTTCATTTTATTTTTACTCATTTTTAATGTATTTGGTACAGGGTCTCACTATGCATATCAGACCTGTAGTGATTCTCCTGTTTTCAGCCTTCCAGCTCTGGGATTACAGGCCCATGCCACCATGCCTGGACTCAGTTCCTGGCTCAGCTCCCAGTCTATCTATCTATCTATCTATCTATCTATCTATCTATCTATCTATCTATCTATCTGTCTGTCTGTCTGTCTGTCTGTCTGTCTGTCTGTCTGTCTGTCTGTCTGTCTGTCTGTCTATCTCTATCGAGACAGGGTTTCGCTAAGCAGTTCAGGCTCACCTTGCACTCACCTTTTAGCCCCAGGCTGGTCTCCAACTCTGCCATCTTCCTGTCTCAACCTCCCAGGTGCAGGGACTGCAGGAGTGCACCACCACACCAGGTTCCATTATTGTCACTTTAAACACTCAGATTAAGAGATATTACAGTACTGATAAAGTGATGTCATTATACCTACCTTCTGATTACTTTCCAAGGGTTGTGTTCTTCTTTATATATCTACATATCTATCTGTTACCAAACATATTCAGCCTGAAGTACCTGTAAGAGCTGTGATATAGGGGCTGGGGAGATAGATCAGTGAAATAAGTCCTGAGCTTGATCCCTGATACCACCAAAATTAAAAAAAAAGAAAAGAAAAAGGAAAAAGAAAGAAAAAAACAGTTGTGATATAGAGATAGTGCTCTAGAAGCAAATTCTGGCAGATTTTGTGTTTCTGATGATTTTCATTTCCTACTAGAATTTGCTTGATTTAGAGTTCTAATTCTCCTCTTGGAAAAAGAAATACTTTATAGAAGTTACCAGTGTTTTGGATTGTATATTTTTGATAGAAATTGTCTTACTATTGTTTTTGTTTATGTAACATTTCTAGTTTTTCTCTGGTTCCATTAAACATCAACTTTTTTAGACATTTGACTACAATGCAGTCAGTTATTTTTTCTAATTTCTTTTGTACTTTTAAAAATATTTCCTCAAAAAAATAGAAATATTTCTTCACATTCTTTCAGTTTTCTTGCATCTATGATATTTGTATTTCACTGCTTTTATAAAAATTTATGGCCTATTACGTTCTGTAGTATTTCTTCTTCACCATGTCTCCTTAACTTCATGAATTAGGAATTTTCTTAACTTCATAAATTAGATACTGTAGGATCTGTTGAGTAAGTTTTAAAGACTATATTACATGTTGGATACTTTTTATCAGCCTAATATTAATTTCACCATCATTTTCCTCAGATATGTGATACACTTAAAAAATAATTGTTCATTTTGGATATCATGATTTGCTGCTTATGCTGTTCTTACTTTCAGGAGTATAGATCACTACTTTTGTTTTCCACCTTTTTTAAAAAAATTCTTTGTGTCGCCACTGTATGTTTCACTCTATCACTCTACCTCTTAGCATACTAAGTCTTAGCTCACATACAATTGCTGATGGCTAGTTTTTACATCCAGGCAAGTAAATTGCTCATTATTGCTTCTGTTGATTGTCTTCTCTCTGGACAGTGGTTTATTTTCACTGGATATTTTATTTGTCTTTTAAATGCTTTGAAAGCCAGCTGCACACTGGGAAATAAAAAATGGTAGATCCTAAAGGGAAGCCCATTTATAGCTAGAAATATATATGAATCTTCTTCCTGTAGAATGATAGTGAAAAACTGAGATGAGAGTGGGTTTTTACTTTGATATGGGTACCCTCACTGCTACATGTTCTGCTCTTTTCATGGGTGTCGCCAGAAGCACACATAAGAGTAAGCACTGCAGGGCCAGAGGACTTCCTCAGCTTTTCTTCTTCAGTGTCTGGATTGCTCATGATAGTGTCTAATCAGGAGTCTCTCTTTAGTCACTCCTCTGTGAAGCTGGTCAGTGGTTGTCACTACACTGTGGCAATGGGAAGTGGATGTCCGGATTCTGGAGTAGGCTCATTCCCAGGCACCTGTGAGCCCCAAGCCAGGAGGGTCACCTGTCTTGCACATCCCTGTGCTCTCCGTGACAGTCATTCTTGCAGGACCTTACAGAGAAGACATACTTCCTGTGGCTCTCAGTTCTCATCAGTAATGGGCCTTTACTTTCCCTCCTCCAGGAGCAGACAGCTTGGATTCTTGCACTCTGCCCCAACAGTGACCCCTATGCTGTTCTTAGTGTCAGGAAGGGTGTGCTAACCTTTCCCTGAGGATAATAAATTTTGCATCTACATAAAGCGTTGCATTTTTTGCCTGAAGTTGGGGAGATAAGACACTGTCGTTTTGCTGGCAACTTAAAGCATTTTCTTTCTTGTGAAGAACAGTTCCTTGAATTGAACTTTATTTTCACACTTGTCCACCCTGCTCATGTCCTTAGCCATGGACAGTCCTTCCTGCTCTTAATTCATCCCCAGGGTGACCTGTGAAGATGCAGAGAAGAATCCATAACTGAGTACAAGGTGCATCGCTTTTCAACTCTAGAGTATCCTAAATTTTTTCTTTGCTCACCCCAACCTTCAGTAACTCTCTAAAATTTCTCCTACTCATTGGCCATGACTCATCCACATGGATGACACAGACAAAGGAACTACAGAATAAAGTACAGGACTACAAGATAAACCCTGAGAGGACTTCACTGACCACATAGGAAATATAAAGTTCATGTATTGGTATATAAGTCTTGATCTACCTAGGTCTTAATCATCCAGCAGAAAAGTATAAAAATGAAGTATACATCGTGAGGCCATAATATTAAGCTGAGCTGTAAATGGCTATGATCGACAATTTCTTTGAATAACTCACAATGGTTGTAGAATGCTGGACTGGGTTGGATTGTGGTGTCCAGTTCAAGCACCTAAGTTAGTTGAATGTCAATGGAGTGCCCACTTTTGACAGGTGTAGACAAAGGAAGGGGTGTAGAAAGAAAAACTCATGATGTGTGTGTATAGACAGTACAGTTGGGATAGATAACGCTGTGCTTCTACATAATTATATGAGAGGCAAGATCTGCAATAATGGTGGTTAGACAGGATATTATGTCAGCTTCTAGTACTACAGTCATCCACTAGGAAAATAATTATTGAATTTTTGATATAATTCAGGTATAAAAAATTAAGATAAGTAAGCAGCTACACTCTTAATTCACTGATAAGAAATAACTGCTAAAATAATATCTGTAAATATAATACCATGTATGCACCTGGTACAGTACCAAAACGTTATGAAAACAGTTTGCAATGTATTAATTTATCGAATCTGTATGGTTAAGGTGTCTTGAAACTGTCTGATTGACATTTGTATTTCAATAAAAAAAAAATAAATAAAATTTCTCCTACTACTTGCCTGCTTCTCATTGAGCACATTAATCCTCTGTGTTAATCTTTATGCCCCATCTCACATGGGAAGTTGTCCCACTCCTTAGAACTCAACCTACTTTGTTGTTTAATTGTATGAGCTCACTTTTAAGTTTGAGGAAATGTATATTTTTATAGATCATTTAGTATTTTCTTATTGTTAAGAATACAACAATGTTTTTCTTTGGGTATCAAAAACTTTATGAAGTATTCACAAAAGAAAATATGGTCATTTCAGAGTGAAGTTTATTTTTAGAAAATGTCATGACAATGATAGCAAGGTCCTACTATTAAATAAAGTAGAATTGCTCCCCAGGGATAGTATACCCACCTACAGAATTGCAATGTGGCTAATATAAACATCTAAAAAACAGGAGAGGGAAAATCAAAACAAAATAAAATTTAAAAATTGTATGAATTATATTATGATTAGAATTTTGAAAAGGGATTGCAACACTAACAAAGGATTTCCACTATATACTATATTATCTTTATAAAAATAAAATCTGTTAATAATAATTTGTACAATGATATATAATTAATAATATGTGTCATATATTTTTGAATATATGTATATATATTTGAAGAAGAAATATATATGTGTATATATTCACAATATATATTTATTTTAGTTTTATTATTTTTTATTAATTTTTTTGAGAAACAAAGAGCAATGAGAAAGTTTCAGAACCAATTAATAGGATGGTTTCAATAACTAATTGATTGCATATTGTTGTCTTCATAGTGGTTATGCATAGTAGAAGATGCAGACATGATGTCCTGTGCAAACACTATTGGTATACATCTTTCTTCTCAATTAATGAAGAGAAAACTGTATATCTATCCTACTTTGTACATAAAGGTATAAAATGGTCCTTCATTTGTACCACCTTTTTTTGTTTAGTTTTGTCAGAGATGGGTATTCCATTGCCATTTAAGTGTTGTAGGTGCATGAGTTCAACAAAATAATCCAATATAGTCTATTAGTCCATAATAGTAGTGGGTTATCCATAGGACTGGATTGTCAGAAGTTGTTGACTTGAGCCTTATATAACTCAGCATATTAATATGCCTTTACTTTGTGTACCTCATTTTTATACTTTTCTGCTGGATGATTAAAACCAAGATAAAGCAAGACCTGTATAATAAGAAATGTACCTTTTGTATCTGGTAAGGTCAGTCAGATTCTCTCAGGATTTACCCTGAAATCCTGTACTGCAGTTTGTAGATCCTTTGTTAGTGTCAGATATGTGGATGAGTCACAGCCATTGCTTGACCAATTTATTCTCTCACAGTATATATTTGAAAGAATAAAAGTCTCTCTAGTGTGTTCCAGTTGTATGTGGCTACTAAACCTGATCCTTTGATTTTTCTAAAAGAAAGCATTTCATAGAATTTATATTCAGCTCTCTGTCCTTACTGGGAAATATGCAGGACAATTAACTTGCATAGTGGAAAAGTTTATTTTTGCTCATGGTTCTGAAGATTCCAGTCCAAAAATCAGGTGGCCCCATTACTTTGAGCCTCTGAAAAGGTCAGTATATAACATGTCGCTGTGTAGGGAGTTGAGTAGAGTCGCAGGTCTCCTGGAGTTAGATCTCCCTGGGCCTCTATGACTTCCCTGGAGTCTTGTATTTCTAAAGTCTCAGATTTCTCCACAGTACCATTACGGGACACCAAGTCTCTGTGTACTGATCTTTGGCGGCACTGTCCATATGCAGATGATAGCAAGAAAATGTGGTTCTAGATTTTCAGAACACTGGCACTCACATTAAATATAGTCTTAGTTTTATAATTTTGATGTTTTATGAAATAATTTGTGGTTCAATTATTTCTTGAAAAAAGTGATAAAACAGCAAAATGTATGAAAACAAGTAAAGAAAATATATATTTCATGTTAGTAACTTTAGAGAAGTTCTATAAAATCTAACCTAAAATTTAAATTTTTTTGACCTCACATTCTCTCTAGTCATATAAACTGTACTGCAAATAGGTCAAGTTAATTGGGCAGAGATTCATACTTAGATTTCTGTTCCAAGGATAATATTTGTTAGTGTCTTTGCAAGAAATCTCAGAAAACATCTTTTATCTTTTCTAGACCAACAGATGTTGGTCTTTTCTGAATCAATATAGATTCTACCTGTAGTACCAATGATGGCAACTAAAAATAGATGAAATAATCTTATGGAAAGACCACTTTGATATCTATATAGTCCGTTTAGTTCGGAAAACATTGCAACGATGTCTTAAGTGGTATGGACAATATTCTGAGATGTTTAACATTTTTATTGTATCTCTTCATATATTCTTTTTATTATTTATTCATTTGGTACAGTCTCACTACACAGCTTGGTCTTGTAATGATCCTGCTGTCTCAGCCTCCCTAGCACTAGGAATTATAGGCGTGTACCACCATGCCTGGTTTTTGGTGGCTGCCAAGGTGTGCCTGGGGTTCCAGGGTCAGCAGGGCATGCGGAACTGGGGATTGAACCTGGCCCATGCGCTTTCCAGGCAGGCCCTCAGGCCACTGAGCTATCTCCTTAGCCCTATCTTTTCATACACTGATTAGTTAATTTGTTTATCGTAAGCAATTTGAATTCACCTCTAATTTGTGAATAAGAAATTAATTGTATTTATGTCTATATGAAATATGAATCTGCATACTAAAAACTGAAATTAAATGTTTGTGAAGGTTTATAGTTTCTTTGAATCTCAATATCATATAGACATATCATAAGTTACTAGACATTGAACAGATCAGAACCTTGTTTTACTATGTAGCCTTTCCTCATGAAGCATACTACTTAACTTAGTCTCAATCATATAGTTTATTAACTGAGATATACAATATTCTATAAGCATAATATGTGTTTGAGATACTTATATGCCTAGAAAAATATTTTGAAAAAGAAACAGTTAATTTCACAGTTAAAATATTTAGTTAGGGGAGAATAAGAAATGATTTCTTTTCTGAAGAACCAGTAATAATTGGCATTTACTGGCATCACACGTTCTTCCTGTTTCCCACTTAGACATTTCACCTTCCCGATAGGCTGCAGCAGAGGGATCTATCACATGATCGACAGACTATTTCTTTTCATGGCCATGTACATTTCCTTACCTCAAAACATGTAAAATTTGATTTTCCTTTACAAAACAGCAAACAGTTAACTTGTGAAGCTTTAATATTTACAGCACAGATTTAAATCGCAAAATAATATCCTAGTTTTACGCTTCATGCAGGAGTGGCATATTATTAAAGATTGTCCTGTTGGTATTAAATTTCTAAGTAACTGACCAAAGCAGATATGTTGTAAACAAAATACTATATAAGAGCCTCAAAATAATAATCTTTTTTATGGGAAATTTTTTTAGATAAAATAAATAAAAATTAAGAAAATAAAACAACCTACATGAAAATTACTTAAGCTATCCTGTGCCTCCTTATGGGTATTGTTAACCATGGAAGAGTCATTGTTAGCCAGAAAGTCGTTAATATTGGAGAAACTATTAAGCTCTGAGCTATTCAGGAAGTAAGCTAACTAAATCTACCTCAAGCATGGCTGCCATCTTGTGGGGACAGGATATAATGTAGTGAGGGGCCAGTCTCAATAAAGTGCCCCATTTAGATAGTCAACTTTTGATTCCCATCAACTAATTGTTTTACATTTATTAATATTCCTTGTGAAATGCCATGTCACCTTAACACAGAGAAATGAGGCAACTGAAAGAGTTCTACCAATCTATACAATTGAGGCACTGCTTTTCAAATTTCAATGTCATGGCCCTTGAGTGGAGAGTCAAAAAATTGTGAAATTCACTTTTCACACAATTTTTATAGTAGATGAGTTTGATAAAATACTGTTGTTTATCAATTTATCCAGTTGGAGAAATCTGAGGCTTAGTTAAGAGCTAAAAAATGCCATGGTTTGTAAGACCAAGTCTTCTGACAAACATAGTATTAATGTGGGAAATCAATTTCTGTCATTTTTTCTTTCGTTTTGGAAAAAAAAGGCATTGAGTAAAAGCTTCTGATCTTGTATTCAGTTGTGAACTTCTGTGATCTACTATGTATAAATTTTCCCTTTCAGTCTTTTAAGAAAGAATAATTTATACTTTCCATTTTCACAAATACATGTTTTAGTTATAACTTACCATTTACTACAGCCACCTATCTATAGATATTCAGTCATTGCTTCTTTATAATTTTTCTTCTATGCTTAAGGTATAGTTCTAATGTGCTTGGAAAACTTTCTGCTACTAGCCACACTTATAATGCTAATAATACAATTTTAGAAAAATGAGAAATAACATATTTGTTTTTTCTGCTATATTATTTTGAAAGCTGATTTTTTACTTTATGTTTCAAGCAAGTGCTTACAAATGTATAGTTTATTTTATTTTATTTTTGTTTGGTACTTGGGTTCAAACTCGGAACCTTACACTTACCAAGTAGGTGCTTATGCTGCTCATTTATCTGCCTGCTGAGCTATCTCCCTGGCTATGATGTATCGATTTTTATACTTAAAAAGCCCTTCAGTATTGCAATATTATTGAGATTTTAAAAACTGGCTTATGTTGGTTAACTTACTACTGTTATAACACTGAGTAGCTGATATTTAAAATGTAAGCATTGGTGTTCCTAATTTTTTACATGACACTAAAAGAATGATATATTCCAGTGATTTATATTATTTTGCTTTCTTTCCACAATTATATTCCATTCATGTGTTTGTACTTACACTCAGTCCTCCAATGCAAATTCTCTGAAATTCTGTTTTCTCATGAAAAATACGTCCTATAATTTACATGTTAAAAGTACTCAAATTATCTACAATATCTGCCAATTTTTAATGTTCATATTACAAGTAACTGCTGAATGAAGCACAGTCTCTACTTTAGAAAATAAATTCATCACAGCCTGGTTCTGGAACATTTTTCTTAAAAGACTTATGAAGAATCATTTAATAGACAACTTCAGTGAATTTATGATATTTTTATAAGGTTTGAATTTCAGCCTAGTGGACAGATGCCTCAGCCCTTCTTGCATGATCATACTTAAAAAGAGGTATCCTGAATGAGACAACAGAAAGCCTTTGTTAAAAAGTCTGTCTAAAGAACATAACCAGTGCATTTGCTGTTTTCTCACCTCATTCAGAATTTAATATCTAATTCATACAATATAAATCTTTGCTCCAGATGGCCTAATATCACATTAAGGTATGTGTAATTTTCTAAATTAATAGAAAATAATTAATGCATTGTTAAATTTTGTTTAAACTAAGATGCCTTGAAACAACATTAATTAGGACACATCCTGTACAGAAATTCTTTAGACAGTGAAAAGACTGACAGTTATTCTTATACTGAAAATCAGTGAGTATTAACTTTAATTTTTTGCAGTTTCTTCTCTTTTGGAAAATTTCAATTCACCATTCAACTTTATCTTCTAATTGCTGAGAATTATCATGATCACTCCTAGAGATTTTATTCTTCAAATGTTTGTGTATTAGAACATCAATTCTAAGGTAGGGCTGCATATCAGATTCACCAATAGAGGTTTTGGAATATAGAATAAGTCAGGCCCCAAGCACAGAGATGCTGATTAAATTCATCTTAAGTGATGCAGCTGAAATGTTTCCCAAGCTATTGCGAAGTAAACTTGTATTGAAAATCATTAAATTAGAAGATGTATGAATAATCAAAATGTCTTATTAGTTCATGAATGAGGAGTGCTTAGAGAAATGATATAAATATGACCCTATTTAGGTGTCTCCCATGAATAACACCTACTAATTGACCCAGCTATTGTTTTAAGGTTCTAACTAGCTCTCTGATTTTCAGATGTAGGCTCTTTCTACATTAAATGGTTATTTCAGAATTTTTCTTGATAGAATACATATTGATTTATCAATGTTTACAGTCCTCATGTGAATGACAAAGCAAAGTGTGGAAGACCCATACCTATTTTTTATTTAAATCAACAGAGTGAAATTTATGGAAGTGCATTAAACTCTTTATTAAATCATAAAATGACATCAGTAAAAACATAAATACAATCAATATTGTGTCCATGTGTCCTGCTGAGGGAAAAATATAAAAGAATGGTCAGAGTTGTTCAGAAAAACAGAATCGGGGGTGGCTTCTGGGGAGCACTGTTGTGTTTTAGATTCAGAAGGAAATGAAACTCTAGTCCGTGAAGGGACATCTCTGTAAGAGACATCTTAGTACCAAGGGACATCCTGGTACTTCAGTCCAAGCTAGAGTGTGCTATGACAGGACAGAGAACGGTGGGATTTATCCCACAGGAAAGGAATGGTCTACATTTGGTGGGCAAAAGCAAACTCAATTCGCCCTTAAAGTGGTGAAAGAGAAGGCCCAGGTGGAGAAATGTATGTCTTCCAAGGGCTGTAAACACAAGCAACAATAGGATATCAGTAGATTTTTCTGGAATATTCAGGAAAAAAAGACAAAGAGAACTAAAAGTATTTTGCAGAGTTAGCATGTACAATTGTATTTGCAGAAATAATGACCCAATTCACTGGATTCAGAAAGTGGGAACCAAGAGAAGGAAAGACATTTGCACCCCTCTGGGAGGGAGATGCCAAAGGGTGTGACATCCACACTTTCAAAATAACTTTCCAAAGGACTACAAGTATAATTAAAACAATGGTGGGATTGTCAATGCCTGATTTCAGCTGGGCGCTTGTTTACAAATTTCCAGTCTGCAATACACTCAAATTCCATAAGTTCATCAGAAGAAATGAAGTTCCAGTCACCCAGAATTCACATTAAAGAATTAGCCTGCAGAGTCCTTTCTGGGGGTCGCGTGGCTGTCATTCAGTACATCTTCAGCTCTTCCCCATCCGTATGAGTTCACCAGCATGGGTTATAAAGGCATTCTCTGGAATATTTTGCCTAAGTGATCTACCGAAGAATTGTTGTTTATTTATTCTTTTCAAATTTCAAGATCTTCTTTATTCTGAGAGAGGGTTTGTACATACAGAAAAGAGTATCAGGATTCTTTCTGTATCCTGATTGCCTAAAAATCAGATACACTGGGGATGGGGGGAAAATCGGTGTGTAAAGGTAATTAGCACGTTCTTTCCTTTTTATAACTTTATAATTGAAATCTCATTAAAAGCTTTCTAGGTCTCCTTTTCCCTAAGTGACTAGGTGTCCCTAATTTGTTCTCAACCAATGTGGCTAATTCCAGGCGAAGACTAGAAAAAAAGTCTAATACCTGTTGGAGAAGCAAGGTTAAATAAGTGGGGTGGCTTTTTTTGGGTTGCTTTTAACCTCGTAAAAGGAAAAGCAGGGGGGCGGGGGGCTCCATCGCCTTTGCTCTTACAGTCCTGCCTTTTTCTCAGTCCCAGCTGAAGATTCCAAGGGAAATGAGACACTATTTTGTTTCTCCCTCGTATTGCAGATAGGGGGAGGAGGTGGTTATTAGAGAGAAGCTCTTCCTCCTCGGTTCCCCTCTCCTCCTGACAGCCCCGCTCTCTCGCGCGCGGGCTCGCTCCTTCTCCTAGGTGATCCATTTCTAGGCAACGTGGGGCCGGCGCCGAGCCGCGGGCTCCTCCTGTTCCGCACCCGCCCGGTAGGGCTCGAGCTCCCGCAGCCCGCGGCGCCGTCCTCCCGGCCTGGCCGCGCCTCCGTCTCCCGCTCCGTCTCCGCCTCGCCGCCCCGCGCCGCCGCGCGCAGGAAGGGGCTTCCTCCGCATTCCCCTCCGCAGCGCCGCCTGAAGTTCACTTTTCCCACCTCGGGAGAGGGTTCCCCGCCTGCCGGGGTCTGGGCTCCCCGCCGCGCCCCGTCTCCGCACCGCGCTCGGGCTGTGGCGCCGCGGAGCCGGGTCCTCGGTCGGGCGCAGGCTGCGGGCCGGCGGCGGGGGGCGCATCCGGCGCGAGGGGGCGCTGGGCGCGGGGCTGGGAGCCGCGACCCCGCGCGGCCGGGCTGCGCCGAGCCGCAGCCTCGTCCCTGCCCGCGTGAGCGGCCGAGGCTGGCTGTGTTTCTGAGAAGCCGAACTGCGAACAACTCTGGCGAGGCCGAGGTCCCCTGCGAGTGGCGCGGCGCGGCGAGGAGGTCCCCGGCTGGCTCGACCCTGCGTCCCTCCGCCGCCTCCGCGACGACACGGCTCCGCTCGCCACGGGGATTTGGAGCGAAAGCAGCAGCTGCGCCAAACTCTACCGTGACCTCAAACTCTTCGGACTGGTTCTGTTTTTATTTTTACAATTAAAAAATAATATCGGAAGAGCATCATCCTTCCAGAGGATCGGCACAGGAGGAGATGGAAGTTTGCCCGCTGCTCTTGCTCTTGGCCGTCTGGTGGTCTCGAACGTGGGACTCGGCGGATGCGGATTCGATCATTCACATCGGTAAGAAAGACGCCGCGCGCGGACACTTTGGCGGGCGCCTCGCGGACGTCTCCCCTGCCCTCCGCTCTCGGTGCTCAGCGGCGGGCGCCCCGTTCTCCCCTCCCGCCGCCGTCCTCGCGCGGCGGGCGCCGGGGCACCGTGGTCCGTGGAGGGGGCCGCGCGTGGGAGACCGGGGCTGAGCCCCGCGCGCGGGCGTGGGGAGTGCGGGCTGCGAGTGTGCGGGGAGAGGAAGTTTAACTGAGTCTGCCTTCCATCTTTCTCCCGTATGTGCCTTTGCTCCATTTGGGGAGCAAATTATCTGTGGGGGGACGCGGGTTGGTGTCACCTGCGCGGCGCGGAGAGCAGGGTGCGGGGCTCCCTCCGGATCGAACAGGTGGTTCGGCAACGTGAGGCGGCGGAGTCGCGGGGCGCACTGCGCGGATGCCGGCGCCCCCAGCCTGGCACCCCGGGCCCCGAGGTCCCGTGCCGAGGAGGGTCCGGCCGTGGCGGGAGCGGCGGGACCGGGCACGCGGGCAGCCGCTAGGAGCGCAGGCCGTGGCCGCCCCTCTCGCCCCTGGCGAACTCTGAGTCGCCGTCCGGAGGGGCGCACCAGGCGGGGCCCGGGGCAGCGGGGCTCCGGGGCGCCGAGGGCTCTCGGCCCCACCTACCGGCGAGCGCGGGCCGGGCGGGCGAGGGGCTGCGCGCCACTGTGGCGCGGGCTCGCGGCCCGGCCCGGCTCTCCCCGCTTGCCCGGCCGCAGGGCGGGCGGGAGCCGCTGCGCGGCCCTCTCCGTCCGCGACGCTTTCCCTCGCGGAAATTTCGCTTCACGGGGCGAGCACAGGCTCCTCTGGTGAACCGCACCGAGGCCCGGCGTGGGGAATGTTTCTGGGCAGAGGACTTTTCTCCCTCCACTCGGCTGGGTGTTCTGCTAATCCAGGCGACAGATGGGCCACAGCTTGTCTCCTTTCTGTCCCCTTGTCCCTTCACTGAGCATTCTGCGCGCTCACAGACGCGCGCGCACACACACACACTCACACGCGCGCGCGAGCTCACACTCACACACACACACACACTCTCGCGCGCGCGTGCGCGCAGGGCGGGCTGCAGGTGGCGGCGGTGCCTCCGGAGCGAGGGGGGCTCTGTCTGGTGCGCGGCCCACAGCGCAGCCCCTCCGCGGGCTGGGCTCCCGTGTAAACATGTCTGACTGAGCCTTCACCGTGCAACTGGAGACTGTTCCTGTGTAAGGGGTAATGAGGTCAGGAATCAGAAAGCCTTCTTGCACTGGTGCATTAAGTAAATGAAGCATTAGATTGCTTGTCCGCTGGATTCCTTTTTGCCCGGGAGCTAGCAGTGCCTGCCTGTAGGACAGAACTTTTCAGGGAGAAATTATGATCTCGCTGAGGGATTTAGTGGTGTTCGGATAAGAGTTTGGAAACGAACTATGCTCCTCTTAAAGAAAAGACTTACAGTTATGTCTCATTGTAAATGACTGGAGCGACACTGCAGGTGCATATTCATCACACCTCTATATTCATTTTATGATTAGGGATTTTTGACTTATACTTCTCATCCCTCAGGAGGGGAGGCTTGTAAATAAATGCTTGCTTTATTGTTTACTCGGATGAATATATTATTTACAAACACCTCAGCTCTCTGTCCTTTACTAGGTGAATGATATTTTGTGATGGAGTCTGGGCATTTGTTTCAAGATAGAACACAATTGTTGTATTTTTCCATTTGCCCACTATTGACCATCAGTATGATGTGGTTTATTTATAACCAGATTTTTAAGAAGAAGCTTAAATATCTCCTCAGAAATCTAGACACATAGCTTCACTCTCTACGTCTTACTAAAAGAAATAGTCGGTTCTCGAGCAATTCAAACTGAATGCAGTTAGTGTATTACACAAGAGAATTATCTTGTTTTACACTACATAGAATTGCAGGGAAGCCTATTTTGTCAGAAAATTTTAGATCTTTTATAATGTACAGGAAACGACTAACGTGTGTGTTTTGGAGGCTCACCACCAATCTTTCCCCACCACTAATTTCAGCAAAAGTGTGATGAATTCAAACTAGATGTCCCTAGTGCAACTGGCAGGTACTTGTTAGCATGTTGGTATGCTTGGTTGGGGAGGGAAGGAGGAGTTTAGTTAAGAGGTGAATGCCTTCAGTTACATATTTAATGTAAGAAATACGATTAGGATGAAATGTTTTGTTCAGGACTAAAGGGATGAAAGTGATAAAACTGTAGGGAAAGGAAATATTTCCCATGTAGAGATTTAAGTCGATATGCAAGAAATGAAAGGTTTCCTAGCCTCATGCAATATGTTCAAGCAGAAAGTAGCTTCAGTAGGTAGTTCAGGAAAATTGGAAAGATTAAAGACATTGCTGTAAAAGGTTCTTTAAACATTGAATCCTTTTGGTATTGAACCACATCCTATGTAGTTTTAAAATTCTCACCTTCTCTTTCTGTGTTTGTACTTTGTGCAGGAAGTTTAATAAAGCCAATTTAGGTATATTAAAATCTGCTTTATTAAGCATTTTAGTTCACTCTAATGATGAGATATGATGATGAAACTATAATGAATGAAACCAAAATGTTTTTATTTCACTTATTATGCACAGTATTGTAATTATTTCCAGTTTCTGTGCAATTATATGTTGCAGATACTTAATGTTTTCATGCTTTATCCCTGTGTACGGCACACACACACACCCAGTGTTTGGAAATGAACTGTCTCACTGTGATCTCTGTCCTAAGGAAAGTCTTTTAATGTATAAAAACTACACAGTTTTGAATTATGCTTCTACTTTGAGGCTGTGCATTGATTGAGTAATTTCATCAGACCCACATTACTTGATTGCTTAGAAGTTTCCTAATGATCTGCATGCTGTAGGAAGAACCAAAAAGTCGTGAGTGGAATGGCAATGATACGGTGTTTTATGAGGCTATTCAGAAGTCTCTCTGATTTATGTAGCTAGAAAGCCCCAAAGTCTTTGAGATTAGCCACGCTGGCTGCTGTTTTCTTCATACATCAGTCGTCCCACGCTCTGCACTCCCTAAACACAGTAGGAGTTTAGAGTACTGCTTTAATTAAGCAGGGATTAGGTGGCATTTCCAGTCAACTGCACAGTTTGTATTTTGCTTCATATCTAATATGGAGGATCTCATGTTTCAACAGTTTAATATATGCTCGTTTCCTTATCTGGTGCCTGTGCTCACAGAGATGACTGTAAATTAGCTGTCCTCAGTTATATATTTCTACAATGAAACATTCAACTACTGTGCTTATTCGTATGCTACACAAATCACTCTACTATACTGGTTGTTATCAGTCATAGTTAAATATCTTATGTCATCAGGGAGTAAGAGAGAGCATTTACTCGCGATTTCCTCACAAGCGGATGATGCTTTGTCCTTTGAGATAATGATCATCCACTGTGACAATATGAAAAGTCTAAAACAATTTATAGAATATCTGAGACACTTGAGATCATATTGTCATTAAAGACTGCAAACTGAAATCTAAGCTGGGAGAGTAGGACGTGTCCGAACATTAAAAACACTAGGTGACTTTCCCTACTTTTGAATGGAGAACTGTAGTGCAAACCCCAGAATGCAGATGCATTCCCACAGGTATCTTGGGTTTTCTACTCACTATTTCCTTCTCAGCTGTAAATGAGTTGCATTGGTTGGTGATAGCCTCCAGGAGTCATCAGGGTCTCTGTGGAATACATCTCAATAATTTTTTCATACTATTTTTACTTAATGTAGCTATTGATCCCTAAGTTTTGGGGAAGTAATAGGAACTTTACAATGTACTAAAATGCATATGTTATTATGATCCTTCTCCACATCATCATTATAAATATTGGAATTTCAGGTGTTTGTGAAGATTGACAGTGTTATTAACGAGAGATATCAGTAGTGACACGACTGATAGTTGTTGTGTTGAGGACCTTTGCTTTCTATTCAAATATATATTCAATAAATATTTCATTGAAATTTTAAGTATTGATATAATTTAAGGTGAATCTCTTTTAACTTGTCCAAAATGTAGAAACCAACTGAAATTATTGGGACAAAAGGAAAAATACATTGTATTCAATTCTACTTCTAACCCGTATGCTTTTTCCTTTTTTTTTCTCTCTGTATTTAGTACAAGGTCCACAGGGTCTACAAGGTCTCACTATGTAGTTTAGACTCCTAGCGATCCTTCTGTTTACAGCCTCCCAAGTGCTGGGATTATAGGCTCCAGCCACCACACCCAGTCGATTTCAAACCTCTTCTCAGCTTGCTCTGGGGGCAGGATTGGCAATCCCCAACCCCTGTATCTGCCCAAACAGGTGCTTTATTCTGCCAAGCTATTTGGCTAGCCCTCTAATCTGTATGTTAATCAAAATTTATTTAGTGGGATATTGCAGTCTTTTTTTTTTTTTTTTTTTTTTGCTGGAACTGGGGATTGAACTCAAGTCCTTGCACTTGCGAGGAAAGCGCTTATACCACTGAGCCATGCCCCTGGCCCCTGATATTGCAAGCTTTAATCCACACTTCTTAATCTAGATTTTTTTTCATTTCTATATCTGTGTATTTTACTTTATTTTTAAAAGTAAGGCATTCTCATTTCTGTTGGATGGTCACCATATGTCAGACTATAGACAACATATTGTAGTAACACTATTACTACAAATATCATGTTATTAGGAAATACGTTTTTGGACCTATAATGATATCTTTGCCATTAGATGTCACTACATTCTGAGCCTTACCTTTGTTGTTCTACTTGAAAAACATGTGAAATGTTTTCTAATTTATGAGTAAGAATACCACTTAATGCGGCTTGTGATACTATAAATATAGATGTTTTTTATTTTCAATCCAAGAAAATGAGTATTATCTCTGTCTCTTACATTCTTTAAGAATTCTATTCTAGGACCCATCAACAGTTGGTTCATTACATGTCACGTAGTACATGAACACGAAACACCTGAGAGTGTAGAGGGCAGTAGTCTTGTGGTTTGGGGTCTGGCAAGTGTGTTTTGGCTGGGGCTGAGCACATAGTTAATGAAGCACAGAACAACAAAAGATTTTTTTTCGATTTGCTACTTTGTATCTTACTGAAGTAATGGGATGCAATATTTAAAAGGGATTGCTGAACAAATCCAAATTCATTTGGATTGAGCACCTAAAATTGGTCAAGTGCCCAATGTACTGAATCTCAGCATCATTGTGACCTCATGCCCCATCGGCAGCACAGTCTCGATTGACATTTTATCTTCAAAGCTGAAGACCAAGTGACATTTTAAGAGACAGGATGAGACAAAATGCCAATGGTATTGTTCTATTGTGTGTAGTTGGAGCTAAATTAAAATGTAGAAGACTGATTATAGCTTGTGATAATCGCTGCCACCTGACAATGTTCAAAATTCTGCCAGTGGCATAGTGGCAGTTCCCATCCCATAGTCAGAGTGCAGATCTGGGCTGTCTCTCAGACACCACTGACTTTTCATTTTTGCTGTACCCGAAGCTCTCAGCATAGAGCAGGAGTGGACTGCATGAGGATTATATTATTTTCTTAACATCGCTTTCCAAAGTTTCACACTGTGTTACTGTATGGATGATACCTCATGCAATTATAGACTTGAGTGAAATTGTTCTTCCTTTGCTTGGTGGGCTGTCATGGAGACTTTTTGACCTTTGACACAATTCATTACTATCAAGAGGAGAAATTATGGTCTACATTCTCATTATCCAATTGCATACATTTTTAATGTCATGTGTAAACCATTATATGACATTCCAGGTGTTCCTGTAAATGTTTAGTCCGTCAGATGTATTACGTCTAAATATTTAGGTCTACAATGTTTAATATGTGTTCAAATAGAACAGTCTCTTGTCCCTGAAGAACTTTTAGGTGTTTCTGCCTTTGGAGAAAATATTTTGATATCAACAAGCTGACAGTAGAGAAACCCATGACTCCCCCAGCAATGAGTGTGCTCTGCTATGGCACAGGAGCCTGTGACAACAAGTGCCATACTTATGATAGCCTCAAGATTCCATAATACAAACAGATATCTTAGGGGGAAAAAATCTTATAAATGAGATGATGAACTTGCCCTTTACAGATGATCTTCATTTATAATAGGAATCACTGCACCCAGCTTTGTAATGTTAATGCTTCAGTTTTGTGTAGCTGTGGGCTGCAAAGTCAATGCAGCCACGCCCAAGTTAGATCTAATGGATGATGTCTATCATTCGCCTCTTTCCCTTTCTTATTTTTCCATTATAGAGGTCAGTAGTTGTGTTACAAAGTCAAGTATCAGGGGACCTTTAAGATCTAGTTTACTTTGTTTTATATGTATTTGGTACAAGGTCTCATTATGCAGTTTGGACTCATAGTGAGCCTTTTGTTTTCATCCTCTCTAAAGCTGGGATTACAGGCATGAGGCACCACGCCCAGACTCAGTTACCAGCTCAATGTATCTGGGTATGGGGCTGGTGCCACATGTGGTGCTGGAGTTCAAACCCTGGTCTGCACTTGCCTAAGCAGGGGCTTAGTCCACTGAGCTATCTCATGGACCCCAAGATCTATTTATTGTGTAACTAATTTTCCAGATTTAATATAGGATATATTTTACTAGGTATGCTTTCTTCATTACATATAAAATTAGATTAATTTCCCTCATTTCTGAAATTAGTAATATACAAATCTTTCATATTATTAATCTGTGTGTTGTTTTGAACTCTAGAAAAGGGGAGTGAATACCTCAGATCAAAAGTGAAATAATGCTTCCTCACAAGGACAATGTGTTACTAGGAAAATAAATAAATATTGAGTTTTAATTGTAAAGGTATAATTGAGCACAGGACAAAGAAAACTGACAGTTAAAAGACAATTTACAAACTGACTGGCTGGACTGGGAATGTAGCTTGTGGTAGAGCACTTGCCTAGTATGTGCAAGGCCCTAGGTTCAATCTCCAGCACAGGAAAAAAAAAAAAGACTACCAAACACATTTTTCTTTAAAGAGTTTTTTTTTTTGTTGTTGTTGTTGTGGTTGATAAACAGTTAATAAATAGCAAAATCGCTTTGCCTCTTTCTTTTTATGTTTCGAGTCCACCCTTCAGTGACAATGCTAATGAACAGTGAAATGCCCCAAAGCAGGCAAAGGGAGTAGAAGGTATTGGATAATCCATAAACTGGAAAATCAGCCCCTGTATGCTCATATGCACAGACTTGCTGAGAAGAAACAGTCGATTTTCTCAGAGTATTGTCTACATACTGAAGATAGCATTTGCTCGTGGCTGCAGAGCTCATGAGATGACTGAAACTTCCAGGTCAACAAAGAAGGGCATGCTGAATGAGGAAGACTGGTAGCAGAGTGAAAAATGTCATTAGTGGGGAAAGAATGTTTCAGGGGTGATGCTGCTGATAGCCAGGGCCGTGGGGATCAGCTCAGCTGCCGGTGGCGTGTTGTTGACAAGTTTGCTTTTTAAAAAAACAAAATGAGGAAACATTCGGATTTGAGCTATAAATCTTACACACTTTGGGTAGTTATGTTTAAACGGTGTGAGACTGACGTTCCTGTCAATATACATTGTGTAAAGAGCATCCATGCTGTATGTTTCCACTTGGCCTCCAGCTGATGCTGTATTCTAGAGCTCAAGGAAGATTTTGAACATTGACTTCTTAAAAATGACAGTGAAGTGCATAGCAATGAGAAATGGAGAAATCTGGTCAGCAATTAGTTGAGGGGGAAGAGGCAGAGAAAGGGCTTGCAAGGATGCGGACAAGGGGAGTCCACCGCTCGAGCAGTATCTGTGGGATTCTCGTTACTAGGCCAGGTCAGTGATGCTGAGCCCTTTAGAGACTGATGGCCAACTGCAGCCCCAACCCACTTATTTCTCACAGCATACCAACACTGGAATTAAGCCTGAATGTTGAGGTTTTAGTTTAGAAAAAACAAAGTATGTATTAACATATTTTGCCTTAAAAGAAAAAGAGAATAATGTGCATGCTATAGATGCACCACCACTAGGCTGAGTGTTGTTTCCCATGTGTTGATATTCTGTCTCTACCTCTGTCTCTGTCTCTGTCGCTGTCTCTCTCTCTGTCTCTGTCTCTCTCTCTCTCCTGTGTACCACAGGGAAAGATGATTTGACAATATTTCAAAACCACTACATACAATATTAGAGAATAATTCCAAAGTCCATGTTCAATCATGGGAATTTCTGTGCTGGATTCGACAAGCAAGTTCCTTCCAGTGCCTAGTTCCAATGCCCATGTAGAGCTGTGTGTTTCAGTCCTTGTTTCCTTTTTGTATGAGTAAGGAGTGCTCAGGTGTTGGTGAGGAGAGTGAGGGAGGCGGACTATATAGGAATTAACTCAGAATATTTTGTGATACGTATGTAATATATGATTTATAGTATTCTTTACTCATTTTCTTTCTTTCTTTGAAATGGGGTCTTGCTGTTTGCTTAGGCTGGCTTCAAATTCATGATCCTTCAATTCAGCCTCCCGAGGAAGTAGATTACAGCCACAAATCACTATTCTTTATTTAATGTGCCATATTTTATGATACATTGAAGATTAACAGTAATACCTTTTGGTTCATTCTTCAATAAGAAAATCTGGATATTTCCTTTATTTTTTTTTAGAGATACTTACACCTAAGAAGTGAGTTTTTCTTTATTTTGTACACATACTATCCTTGATTTGTAGTAATTGCTAATGAATCCAAACTATCTAGTTGATACTTTAATATTATACTATTAAGTGTCCTTTATCCAGAATATAAACTGAGATGTTTCACACTATAATGATGAGCAGCTAAAGAACTTCTTGCAGCTGATGAACTCTCCAAATGGAACTGTTCATTATAATCCATATGTTTCAGAAGGACTAACAGGAAGAAAATAATGCACAAAACAACCATAGAGGTGGAGAAAGGACATATTAGTGTCTGGTGTCCGTAAGGTTTAGCAGGGCAGAAGCCTGGACATGTAGTAAGCCTTGAGGATGTGAGAGGCCCCACATTCTGACCCCAGGGAGGTGGGTATCATTCGTGTTCTTGGAGCTGTCTTGGACTGCATCTCAAATGCTTTTCCACCTAGATATAGCAGAGAAGAAGTAATACCAGCATGTAGGAAAAAGACCTATGTAGGAAAGTCTGACAGTATTGCTTTTGAATTTCAAGAACTAGGGAAGTAACTGGAAGGCCATTGGCAATCAAAATATTACATTTATTATTAGAAACCTGTATATTTTTAAAAATAATTTTATTGAGAAACAAATACCAATGAGAGTTTCAAAAATGATGAGTAGGATAGTTTCAATAAGTAATACACTGCATATTGTTGTCTTCATGGTTATTCATTGTACAAGATACAGACATGATATCTTGTCTACAAACAATATTAGAACAAGTCTTTCTATACATTGAATCACAAGAATGCAGTTGTATATCTATCCTATTATTTTTTTGTGGAACCAGGGATTGTACTCAGATCCTTGTGCTTGCCAGGGAAGCGCTTATTCTACTGAGCCATCTCCCTGGCTCCTATCCTAACTATTTTGAATATACAGATACAAAACAGTTGTTCATTTGTATCCCCTTTTTTGTCTAGTTTTGTCAGAGAAAGGTATTCCATTGCCATTTAAATACTGTAGGTGCTTGAATTCAGCAAAATACTCCAATATAGTGCAGTAGACCATAATAGTAGTAGGTTTTCTGTAAGACTGGCAAAGTCAGAAGTTGTTGACTTGAGCCTTTTACAGCGCAGCATGTTGATGCGGTTTTACTTTTTACACTTCATTTTTATACTTTTTTTTGTTGGATGGTTAAGACCAAGATAAAACCCCATGTTTTATTTACAACCTTTTTTCTCAAATTTAATTGAGAGCAGAAAGAATAGCTCCTATCTTTCTGGGCTATTTTGAGAAAACAATCTATCAGGTCTGTAAACATGTGGAACTCTATATTATGTTGTTAAAAAAAAATAAGAAGTCAAAATCCTGGAATCCTGGGTCTTTTCAGTTTTTTTCATGTATCCCCTGATTAAGATGAAGATTAGAAATCCAATGCAATTTTAGTATCAGTTTGGAGACATTAGTACAGTAGATTAACTTATAAACCATCTCTTTCAAAGACCCATGATATATCAATTCTGTTCTTCTCACTTTAAATGAAAAATGTGGCCAGTGTAAGTTACTTATAAGCTGCTTTCACGTGGAAGAAAGAAGTTCACTCACACTGCCATGAGCAAGTGTGTCAGGTGAGGATAGAAACCTGCAATGCTGAAGTACTGGCTACCCCGGCAGATGGTGAGGATTTCTACTTGATGAAATGTAAAGTTACAGTGGAATATAGGCCTAGAGAGGAGTCTTGAGATGAGGGTGGCCTCCAGCTCTGTGGGAGCTCTGAAAGTTATTTAGGCTAAGAGAGGCTTGGCTTTGCATTATTTTATGGTGGTACGTGGCCCATGAGGCTGGCACAAAGACCTCGGCAGCACTCCAAATGCCTGTCAATGAAGCTGGCACAGTACAGTTTTTCGTGGGAACTGAGAAGAGAATTTGCATGGGGCAGAGGCTAAGGAAATTGAGTTCACCTGGAGTGGATGCGCCAGCGATTGCATCTACTGTGCGGATCCTGCAGTAGAGGTCACTCGTATGCTTGAGTGACCCCAAACGCCCTGAAACTATTGACCAACTCTCAGGAAGCAGCCAAGGAGGAGCTACTTGTAGGGGGGAAAAATGGAGCTCAGTGCTGAACAAAAAGTGACTTTGGAAAAAACGGTGAAGTTTCGTAGCCCAGATATCAGCCTCCCTATCGTCTGCTTCTCCGTCTTACATAGAGAAAGAAAGGCCATTCTTCCCAGTAGCCAACCCATTTTGACTGCAAAAAGAGAAATCATTTCTAATCTTTTATTTATTCCTTTATCTATTTGGCACAGGGTCTTACTTTGCAGCTGAGACTCGTAGTGATCCTCCTGGCTCAGCCTCCCCTTTGTGATCAGCACTGTGTGCCTGGATTCCAGGGGCCCGGTACAGCATGTACTGGGATCAAACTTGGTCCTGGCACTTGCCACACATGTGCTTAGACCACTGAGCTATCTCTCTAGCCTGAGAAAGTCTTTTTCTAATCATTCTTTTCAAAGATTTTCCTTAGGTCCAATGCTGTTACGCTCATTTCCAATTTCAAGTATGAACCTTTTAAAAATAGTTTTAGCCACCTAGAGTCATAGGATGTTAATTCTAAAATACAAAGAACCTTAGGATTTTCAATTTCCATGTGAATTTATTTGTCATTTCAGGATTATTAAATCCAAATAATATTGCTGATATTTTAGAATGTGCATCTTTTTTCCTGTTTTTCATTATATGTGAATCAAAACAACAAAACAAAACAATCCCATATACCCTAGGACTAATATTAAGAGAGTGGGAGTATTAACTTATTTGAATCCCATTTTCAATTTAAAACAGAATGACAGATGACAGAATCTTAAATTATTAAAACTATAATGAAAAGGTAATAATTTGCATTAAGTTGTATGTTACTGCTTTCTTCATTTCATATTACAGGTAAAGTTTGTTATGTAGTCAAAGGATTAAATTCGTATACAATAATATTTTCATTTAATTTTGTGTATTTTAATTACAAGCCATCTTCAAATGTAATTAGTGGAGGAAGGAACGGAAAATTGGTTAAAAGGATGGGAGTGCAAGTCGAAAATGGGCCGACCAGTTCCATTTGGAATCATGCTGCAAGGATTTGTTGGTGTATTAAATTGTTCCCTTTGTCTCTGTTTTTGTCTCTGGCTATGGCTCCTTCTTTCTTTCCTCCCTCCCTTCTTCCTTTCTCCCCCTCCTTCCCATTTACAGAACCTGGTACTTTCATTGTTAAGGATCTGTGGTATCTGATAAAAAAGAGACATTTGCAAAAACTGGTATGGATTCCAAAGAATGGAGAAGCAGTGTGTGTGTGTATGTGTGTGTGTGTGTGTGTGTGTGTGTGTGTGTGTGTGTGTGTGTGCATGTAAAACCCGGCTGAACTGAGAGAGGAGCAGAGAGGACTCTGTCTGTTTTTTTCTTTTTGCATCTTGTTCATAGTTAGCTTTGTGGACTGTTTTTAAAATACACAGAGTTGATGCTTAATCAGTTCAGCTGTGAGATTATTAGAACCAAATTTGGTCATCTCACTCTGTTTTGTTCTTATTAAGTGTATCCTTTCCAAGCACAGCAAGGATAAAAGATCCAGTTCTTGTACCTCAGAGTCCTATTTGATTTCAGAATAAACAATAAGAACATTTGAATATGTAGGAGCTAATCTCAGTGAGTTTTTGTCAGTTAAAAACTTATGATTGATAATATTTAGGGTTAAAGTTGATTTTTTTTTGTTTTAACAGAGCTGCACAGAGAAGAAAAACATAGGCTTAGATTTGATATCTGGTTGTATGTTCAAATCTTGCCTTGTTTACTTTTATCCCTTCCTACCTGTGAAGTCTCATTATTCATAAAATTTCCTAAGTCCCAACTTAACTTCTTACGTGTGCCTGTAGCCTCTCCATCTCATCAGTTATAAGGAAATCCTATAAAAATGGAAAATATGGACTTGAGGATTTTGAAAATAGCATTCATTCTTCAGAAGATCGAATTTGCATTTAAATGTACTGCCAGTCTTGGGTGTGCATTGGAACCTGTGCCATGCCTGGGACCAGATGGAATTCTCTGTTTATTTTCTTTCTTTCTTTTTTAATGTAGTTAGTGCAGGCTCCTGTGTTCAGTCTCCCCAGCCTTAGGATTACAGGTGTGTGCCACCACACCTAGTTTCCGTGTCCAGAAGCGCCCAGGAGCGGGGCTTGCGTGGCACTGAACCCCTGTCCCTGCTTTTGCCTAAGCAGGCACTTAGTCCACTCAGCTATCTCACTGGCCCTCTCTGTTTATTTCCTGCTCCTAAAACATTGAGTCAGATCTATAGCTATGGCTTTTCTACCACATGTAAATCAAAGTTGAAGCATACTAATAAAAAGTGTATGAATTTAAGGTTAGCTATTCCTTCCTTCAAAGATGTATCCCTATAAATTTACCTGGAAGAGCCACCTATATGTTATCAATCATTTGTGCTGATTATTGTAATAAGTTCTGGCTTAATGGCCATGCATACTGGTTTTTATCATTGCTATAGGAGAGATTTTAAAAGTGAAAGGGGCCAAATTAAGACTTCTCCTGGAGTGTAAGAGATGAACAGGAACTGACTGGGGGTAAACTTTGGGCAAGTAGCACCCTAATACACTGTTGTCCCTAAGAGTGTGTCGTTACTCACAGTCTGGCCCAGGTTTAAGCTGCCCTGCGCTTATTCCCTTTCAGTAGCTGGTAGTTCTGTTTCAGCAGTAGGTTGGGTCAGTCCTTCTTATCTGAGGCCTTTATGCTTCTTAAAAATTGGATTTAGGATTTTTCATTGCTTTGTGAGGCCATTTTTTTTTGGTCTTCTTCACAGGTAGAAAAGAAAACAGTAGATATGCGTTGTCTTGATTCATGCAAACATTTAGCTGATTTTTTTTTCAATCAGAAAGTGGAAGGTGGCACCTGTGATTGCTCCTTTTTTCTTTCTGTCCACTCTATCTGTTGTTTGACTGCTGTTGCTAGCAGAGCTGACTGGATACTGACATTGGCAGTTGGGTCACCTCTCACCTAAACAGAGATGCTGTGTCCCTAGAACTATCGATTGCCCTAAAGAAATGTAAATGTGGTCCATCGAAAGATTAAATTTGTTTAATTTGCATTCTAAGATGACAAACCAGTAAGTAGCCACAGTCCTGTGTTACAGAACTGTTATAAAAATAGCAGTGACTCCAAATAAGAGAACAGCTTCAATAGGGATCATTTCATAAGTAGATATCACTTTTTATGAGCATAGCATATTGTTTTGTGATTTTAAATGAATTGCTCCAAGGCTACTGTTATCTAACTTTTCAGCCCTACTGTCTTCTTCACTTGGCATTCTGGTCTTGGGTTGCTTTTCTTCTCTCTGTTTCAGTCAGTTTCACTTCAGGAGATGATCTGTGATTGCCCATTCTGTGCCTCATCCTCTCGCTCTTCCCTCCTGGTCTGTTTCATGTAAATCTTTTCCCTTTTCATTACATCTAGTGCCATGGCTTCCTGGCAAGCTTTTCATTCTCTGTTTTCACATTGTGGAGGTGGATTGATTGCTGCAGCAGAATTACAGGCTTCCTTCTTAGGAGATAGTGATTTTTAAGCCTTCACAGCCCCTCTCTTCAGTCATCTTCCCTGAGAAATTAGCTGCACAGTCCTTCACAGGTAGAATGGACCCTAGAGATGGCCTTTGGCTGCGGGCCCTCTGAGGTTGCTCAGTAAATTGAGAGGTTGAGTGTCTTGAAAGGGATATAGTTGAGAATAGTTTGAATAATCTATTAAGCATAATTTTTACTAAATAAAGTAATTATGTTCACACAATCAAGACAGTATTAATATGTGGGTGATTGGGCAGTAAGTAGAAATAGTCTAATTACGTCGAATTGGATAATTGTTTTCATTAACAGGATCCATTTTAGCAGTGCTGTGCTATATTGCTTTAGATGAATCCTTTGAAGCTTATTAAAAATAGTGCTGAGGTCACATATGCAGGGCTGAGAGCACTGCTGCTATAAGCTTTCAGACTGGGATAACTCAGAATGCAGAGTCCTCCAGAACCCAGTCTGAACCTAAATCCTAGATCCAAATCATTCCTGTCTATGTGGCCCACTTTTCTTTCCTTACATCTGTCCCATCCATCCTTTTTCTCACCCAAGCTCATGCAGAAACTACTTTTTCTTGAATATTAAGTATGGTTAGTTTCATTTTTATCAATATGTGTCACTCTGAATATATTTATTTGCTTAAAAATATTTTAAATTTCTAGTTGAAGTAACTTTGTCGCAGTGGCCTTATTTGTAAAGATTTTGTACAATATTCTTTTTTTTTCTTCTAATATTCTTCTGTAGTTGATACGTGTTCTTGGGCTTTGGATGTCTTGTTTATCCCAATGATGAACACACACACACACATACACACACTTCACAAAAAGTCTGCAGTACTACAGGAAATTTTAAAGTAATTATGAATTAACAGTAATGTTCATATATTGTAAATGTTAATAAAATGTGATTTGTTTAAGCTAGAATTTTAATCTTCATGTGGCTGCATATGGATATGCATTTATCATAAGGACTTATATGGTAGAATATAGTCTTTGTATCATTGTACGAAGTACTTTTTTTGGCAGAACTGGGGATTGAATTCAGGCCCTTGAACTTGCCAGGGAAGCACTTATTCCACTGAACCATCTCCCTGGCTCCTGTACAAAGTACCTTTTGAAAAAAGTATGGGAATGTTTCAGTTTAAAAAGTCATTTATTGAGCAAATTACATTTTGAACACTTTCAGTGGAAACAAGCATTTAAAATAATCAAACTACTGCATGAGACAACTTCCTTCCAAAACTTTCACTGTGAAAATGAACTTGCTTTTACATTTTCTTGTTTCATTGTCCTTAGTCCTTATACAATTTGTTATGCTATAATCTTATGTATATAGAAGACATATAGTTATATATATGCATATATTTGCCATCATCATTTCATTCTGTATTATAAAGCATAGAGCTTTAATTATTAATTCATATAACGATTATAGCTCTTCAGCATGAATCTCTGTTCAACTTTTAGCACACAGGGACAATATATTTCAACCTTAGTGTTTTCGTATGTGAAATGTAGATGCGGCCGTCTATCATGTAGGGAAAACTGAAACATAAACTAAAGAAATGAAACAGAGTTTAAAAGCATGAAACAGCAAGAGGCCCTGGTGAATGCTGTTATTGGTACTTTGCCTTCCTTTTGCTTCTCTGCCTTCTCTAAACTTCATAAATATAATAGGCTTTACTTAAACAGTTGTACATTTTATTTCTGACTGTTTTGTGCACATTTGCCAAATATCTTCAGGCTAGAGTTAATTGATTTTTGTAATTATGTCAAGTGGAGAGGAAAACGGCCTGTGAATATATGAGTTATTTATATTCTCGTCTTCAAGCTCAAACAGAGAGATTTGCTGTTTATTTAACATCACAGAAAGCACCTAGGACAACTTTATGGGTCTCTTTTTATTCATCCTTTTTCTAGCTCTGAACTTCTATAATGTACGTGTCTTTTCACTTAATTATGAGCCCATAATCCTCCTTTCGCTTGGACCTATTTAAGACAAAATTTTTGAAAGATTTCTTTCAAAACTTTTATATTTTTGGGCTGGCCAAATAGCTCAATGGATTAAAGCACCTGCAAGCAGGCTCCTGGACCAGAGGTTTGATCCCAGGTCTTGCTATGCTGGCCCCGCCCCTGAGATGCACTGAGACAGAAATTGAGACTGGGCGTGGTGATGCACACCTGTAATCCCTGCTCTTCGGAGGCTGTAAACAGGAGAATCACTACTAGTCTGATCTAGTAGTGAGACCCTGAACACCCCGTAGACCCTTCCCTAAAAAAATACAAAAAACAAAACAAAACTTTATATTTTTAAATAATAATAACAAAACTTATATTTTTAAATAATAATCTTTCCAATTATTCTCTTTAAATTATACTCACATTATTTTCTAATTTTAATGTCCATATTATAATAATCAATTTCTTTTGAATTCTGTTTTTCAGCTATTACACATATGCTTGGGTCTACTTCCTTTTTAAAGCTCTTGTTATACATTATATTAAGATGTATATTTCTCCCCGTTTGTATTCATGTAAAAAATACTACAGGGGCGGGGCAGGGAAATGGCTCAGTGGAATAAGTGCCTCCCTGGCAAGCACAAGGGCCTGAGTTCAATCCCGGATTCCACAAAAAAAAAAAAAAATACTACAGGGGCAAGCGTGAGTTTATTTAATATAGACGGAGAGTTATAGTGATTGGGTAAGCATTTAATTCTCTCAGCTGTTCAACATACCAGCACTGATTTCCTAATTATTCTTTTTTTTTTTTCAGTCAAACTAGACTTGTCTTTCACAATTGAGACATTAATTTGATTTTAATCAACAGCACTAGCTCCACAGGTTTATAAATGATTAAAGGTCAGTAAATTGTTGCAGCATTCAAAGGCAAGTCACCATAATTTGTATCAGACTCTGAATATATGCAGTCCGAAATATAATTTTAATTTAAAGGTCCTTGAGTGGAAAAGGATTTTTATTGTAGTGCATATTTCGAATTACTATCATTGAAACTAAAGTACAGCCAGGAGCTTCTACAGTGTAAAAGGGTCTGCCTTAAGCACCACCATCATAAATGTGATCATTTTCTCTTTAGTAAACTCTTACTTTATCTTGCTCTTACTTTATATCTCTGTGATAATACCTGAAGAAATTCTGCAGAAGACAATAAAAGCATATAACAAAAAATGCTAAGCGCCTCCTCTGTAATGAAAAAATATATACCTTGTTTCTAAAAAGAATATTTGCAATATGCCCATCATTGTTACAAGCACTTTCTAGGCATTAAAATTATAGCAATAAGCCCAATAGTGCTGTTGTTTGATTGTTCCTGTTTTGCAGGTGCAGTAATCTCAGCTTTGCTATATTATTGAACCAATTTATCCAGCTTCACTCAGCCACAGAAAATAAATCATGCAATCTTATGCCTGTATATATGTCTTTGGTGGAATACTCTTGTAGTGAATTTCTAACTAGTGGGCAACTTATTACACCCAGGTGAATTAAATTAGTATGATGCGAGGCGCAGGAGGCCCACCTGAGGATTTTTGCCAGCAGCATAAAAGCAGAATAGGAGAAGCTGCTGGAACACTGGCAGGGATGTTTTTTGGAGAAGCTGTTGGAGTTATTGGGAGCTGCTAGTTCTCTTGGGCTATTCTGCTGGAGGACCTTGTTATGCTGGCTTTCCCAATGAACTTTGGAGGAGCTTTGGTCCTCATCTTGAACATCACTTTCTGGCTCTGGAAGGAAGATGTTGCACTGCTCAGCCTCTTGGAGAAGCTTGTCGCATTGGCTTTCCTGATAGGGATTTGGCTTTTCTCCTTGCTGGAGGAGCTCAGGAACTCACTGCTGCTGAGGACAGGTGTGGTATTTTGGGGGAGCTCTGGTGCTTACCTTTAGTGTTGCTTCCTAGCTCCTCAGCCTGCTAGTACAGATCCATTGTCCTGCTGGCATAGACTTCCACCACTGATTGACCTGTGAGCCTTTCCATCACAGATCCATGAAGTAGGCCCTCACTGGAATCTTCAGTGTTTATGTGTGTGGATACATTTCTTGCACTCCTTGTATATTATTCTTTGAATGATTCCTTATAAACTAATATATAAAATGTGTCCTGTATTTATATTGTTTCCCTTGCAAGAACCCCAAACCATGACAACAGCATAAAGGCAGAAGAGGAGAAGTTTCTAACTAGTGGGCAACTTATTACACCTAACTTATTACACTCAGGAACACTGGTAGGAATGCTGCTGGAGAAGCTGTTGGAGCTGGTGGAGGCTGCTAGTTCTCTTGGGCTGTTCTGCTCAAGGACCTTGTCATGCTGGCTTTCCCGATGAACCTTGGAACTCAAGTTTCCACTGGGTTTGTATCTTTTTCTGTGCACCTTCTGGGCTTCTTTCCTCAGGTACCAAGAAGCCAGGTTCCCTTTCAGGACCATTTTCTGATTACTTGGATCCAGGTTACCTCATGCATCCCCTTGCATTACTTATTGAAGCTTTATATATGATTTTTCCATCAACTTGAAAAAAATAAGCAAAATATTTCTTGTAGTGTATTGTCATTCTAAAAATCAGCGCTAGTTTTACTGGTGCTTGATAAATGGATGTTATTTTACCGTGGCCTTCTATCCTGTGCACTGTCTGTGATTAACATGCAGTGCTAGCAGGCTTGTATCTGCCCCTTGGAGTCTGTGTTCACTTGCCCCACGTGGGTGTTCAGTATATACTTCAAGTCTGGGAAGGTAGCGTGTCTCTATTTTACATTATTCAAAGAGAGTTGAATACCTGTGCCTAATGACATTCCTGCCTGTTCTTAAATAATGTTTCATACCCTCTCAATCTCTGGTGCTAAAACAGAAAAAAGTACTATAAGCTGTTCACTTACATCCACATTTTAGAGCAGAAAGCAATTAACCAGGAATATTTGTGGCTTTTATCTCCTTTTCCCATTAAATAATGGGAATCCTTAGTTATGAAAGTTGGCTTAATATTAATGGATGTATTATGCAATTTGCCAGATCTTTACTTTAGGCTAGATTAACCTTACATAAAACCTGGCCAATATTCTTTCCATTATTAAACAAGAAAAGTTTAATTTAATAAATTATATTAATAAATATACGATTTAGTTTTACATTTTCAAGAGAAGTTTTCAGATGCATGCTTCATTTCTGGATTATTTCCTGGAGTTTTGCTTTTTTCTAATTTGGTAGATGCTTTGGAATTTTTGTTTTACTGTTCCTCTGGCTGTGTCAAATTGAGAAAAAAAAAACCAAAAGGAAATTGTAATAATTATTTTTTATTTTTTGGTGAAACTGGGGATTGAACTCAGGCCCTTGTGCTTTCCAGCGAAGCACTTATTCTACTGAGCCATCTCCCAGGCCCCAGTAATTATTTTTTAAAATCTATATAAATTGGGGAAAATGAAGTACTGTGAATTATGTGGAAGTCGTTTTTGTGTGTGTGGTGAGCTGATGCTTTGTGTTTATGTAAGAACTATTAGGAAAAAAAAATAGAGGAAGAATGGTTACTTTCTCCTGCATATCATTTTTGTGTGCTTGTTGGTGTTAAAGTGTGAAGCGACCTGTGCACATCTATTTGAGAAGGGGCTGGGTGAAGAAAGACATGGAGGGAAATGTCAAATGTCAAATAGTAACAAAATTAACAATGCACAGCTTCAGCAGGGAACTGCACATTTGGAATGGCTGCGGGCGGCTGGGGGTCGAGGTCTCAGCTGGGAGAAGAGGACCTGGTCCTGGACTCTTCAGTATCACCCTTCCAGGAGAGAGAGAGCACTCACGGGAGGCTGCACAAGCGACAGGAGGTGTCTGCCAGATGCTGGGTCTCGCCACTCAGTACTAGAGATGGACTCATGGAGGCATTGTGAACATAGAGCTGGAGTGCTTGGGAGTCAGCTCACAGGACAGGCCTCCCTTGTTGAGTAGGAAAATGCACATCATGCATTTCTGTTCCGTGTGGCTGCCTTTCCACTGTACTTGTATTAACCTTTCCTAGCTCTTCCAGTAATCTTGTCAAGGACTGTGGAATTGCACTAGAAGGATGAATGGAAAATTAAATGTGCTGCAGAATAAAACCCACATTTCTTTTCTCCTGTGTGATCTTGAATTTTCTTGTTTTGAAATGTAATTTATGCTAATGGCCACAAAGAATATAATAAATGTAAGCTGTAAAGTGTCTTTTTTATTGCAAGGAACTAAAAGCAATATTTGGTTGTTGTTTTTGCAGGGTATTCAGAATAAAAAATGGATCTTTTGGGGAGTGTGCTTCTCTGTTCTAGCCAATGTTTAGTCAGTACCTCCTAGAAAATGTTTTCTCAGTATTAATTGGTGGTTTTCATACTTTCTTTGCATCTTTGCAAACTGCTACATATTCAGTTGTGTTTGAATTAGACAAGAGGAGATTGCATTTGAGGTTGTAATGTGTCATTATTTCATGTTATTTTCAAAGAGTTCATTCCTGATTGTCCCTAATCATGGATAAAAGTTTGCTTTGGGTGCTATTTTTACTGGATAATAGTCAGTTTTTCCATGTCAAGCTTTTAGCATACAAAATTACTAATGCCAAGTAGCTAATATTCTATAAATAATAATCCTTACTAATTGAGTATTGCAAGTGGAATAGCATGTAAAGCCTTAAGTGCTTTTTCTGATGTTTTGGTCATGTAGAGAGCTGATAGCATGGATTTATGCTTTGTGGCTTCTTAGCCATCCCCACACAGACTTTGGAGTCTATGACAAAGGGAAAACATATCCATGATATATTCATGCCATATTTCACTATTGGCGGCATGCCCATGTTCATGCTGAATTATATGAGCACAATAGAGCCGCATTTATGTTTCTGCTTTCTTGTTTATTCTTTTATATAATCGTTGACTTGGTGTCCTCCTGGTCATCAGAAAGATAAAACTGTTGCATGTGATAAACTTACGGTTTTATTTTGTGCTTCTTTGCTTCTTAAATTACCCAATATTTACTTACTTGAGTTATTAGACTCACATACAAAGTTATAAAACACAAATTACCTATGTATCACTCTTGTGAATATTTTCATGTGTGTCAAGTGTTCTATAATGTAGGCCTGCAGAATAATAAATACAACAAGGAAACTCTCAGATTTGTTTTCTCGCAGCAGCTCATGTCTATAGTGGGACATAGGCCATAAAGAAACGATAAAGTTGTGGGAGTTATGGAGAAAAATACAATAGAGAATGGGATAGAGTAAAGGAGAACGTGAATTTAGGATGGGGTGGTAACACCTACCCTGAGGAGATGGTACACAACACAGGCTTGTGGGAAAGCATTTATTTAACAATCACTAAATAA
>PVKA01006856.1:0-81069 GCA_004027165.1 Ctenomys sociabilis | reverse complement strand
TTTTTTTTTTTTTTTTTTTTTTTTTTTTTTTTTTTTTTTTTTTTTTTTTTTTTTTTTTTTTTTTTTTTTTTTTGTCTTTTTGAGACAGAGTCTCACTATGCAGTTCAGGCTGGCCTTAAGCTCACTTTGTAGCTCAGGCTGGTCTCGAACTCACAGCAATCCTTCTGCCTCAGCCTCCCGAGTGCTGGGATTACAGGCATGCGCCACCACGCCCGGCTAACCATGCTTATTAACTGCACAATTGGAAAGAACTAAATCTTGGAAGTAGCCATTTTGTCAATTACCATATAAACCGATAAAGAAATCATCTGTTCCTACACAGTGTGGTGCTACACACTCTAGTCATACTTGGGTCATTTGTTTAAAAATGCATATGTCTTAAGACCACGATGTGAAGTGAAATAAGTCAGGCACAGAAGTCTTAATGTCACATGGCTTCTTGCTTAGGAGAAACTCAAACTATAAATGAAAAGTAAAAGCTAGGTAACAGGTATAGGTATGTAGACCTTAGAAAGGTAAGTATATGGTCATTAAACAGGTGACCAAGAGATTGACAGAGGAAAAAAGGAAAGGAAATGGGATAAAACAGAAAAAAGAAGTGATATGTCCATGCATCATTTCACTTTCCCATGGTGAATATGATCATTATGTGTATAAACTTATAACAATAAAAAAAGAAAATTGAGAGAAACATAAGAGATACTGGGTCCCCCTTAAAATAAGAGACACAGGCTCATGCCTATAATCTCAGCACTTACCAAGCTGAGACAGGAGGATCACTATGAATTTTAGGCCAGCCTGAACTGAATAGGGAAACCTTATCTCAAAGAAATGAAAGAGAGAGAGAGAGAGAGGAAGAAAGAAAGAAAGAAAGAAAGAAAGAAAGAAAGAAAGAAAGAAAGAAAGAAAGAAAGAAAGAAGAAAGGAAGGAAGGAAAGAAAGAAAGAAAGAAACTGAAAAAAAATAGGAAAATAATTTGAGAATAAAATGTTATAGACTTTTAACTTTTTATGATCGGTTTTCTCACTTTTCTTAACCTGTTTTACATATCTAAATTACCCAGCAAATTGTAATCCACATCATGGACCACAGCAATAGAATTATGAAATAAAATCTAAGTTTAATATTCAGAGCCAAGAATATTCACAAACTGGAAGGGAGTGAGATCCTCACCATTAATGGTAAATAACTTCTCAACAGTCCCTAGTGATATAGGGGAAAGAAACTCCCAACCAGAAAGATATCTGTGGTAAGGTGGTGTTCTTTAAAAGCAAATAATGAATTCTAGAAACAATGAAAGTTAAGACTAGAATATATTTTTTGACAGAAAGAAGGTTTCTGTCTTTGAGAGGGAGAGAAGGACACCCAAGATTAGTTGCCAAAGAATTTGCCTTTACTAGGGCTTTTCGTAGAGCACATTCATTCCATGAGCTGGGTATGCTGGAAAACATTGGAACTTGCAAGATGGGCACGAGGTAGGACAAAACTGTGGTCCAGGCCAGCCAGATAGCTCAGTGAATTAAAGTGCCTGCTTAGGCAGTTACGGGGACCAGAGTTTGATCTACCGATGTGCAGTGCTGGCCATGCCCCTGGGGTGCACTGAGATGGCCATTGAGACTGGTGTGCACCTTGTAAACCCTGCAGTTTGGAGGCTGAAAACAGGAGGATCACTATGAATATGATCTGGGTAGTGAGATTCTCTAGACCCTGTGCTAATTTTTTAAATTTTTAAAAAAATTTAAAAAGCAGTTCAGGGAATGTGATAGAGCTCAATAGTACACTGACCATCTGGTAAGTAGATTGGGAATTTGATTCCTGGTACATTAAAAACAATCTATGATCCATCAATAAGATTACAAGTATAATTGTTCAGGTAAAATTGATTGAATGGGGATCAAATGGGGAAGCAAATCCTGTACCAAGAGGTTGTGAATACAGAACAGGGGATTTCCTGTAAGGAGTTGGGTTAGTGTCTGTCCTGGATTTTTTGAAGCTGATCATCACCTTTTTAGGACATCAGTCCCTGATGCCCATTCCTAGGGAGATATGTGAATACATTTGTTTAATCTTTGGACTTGAGGACAGGCCCACAGAGGAGGTGCCTGTCTGTTTCTTTGCAAGGTATCCCATCTTCTGAGCTTGTTCCTTTGAAGCCCTATCTGAATGCCTATGGTATTTCTGCCTAATTTTGTTACCTGCACCACAAATAAGCTGCTGAAGCATGTTTTCAGGGACTCTAACCGAGGTGAGAAAGGAATTGGAAAGAGATGGAAGTATATGCAATGATGGTTCAAGGCCCCTCTCATGGAAAATTATAAGGATCGTAGTTTCAAAAAAATATTGAAAGTATGTTAGTGAATGTCACTTAGTCATTGATGAGAGAAACAACTTGAGAAACATAAAAACAAATTGTGGGGGGTACAGGTTTTCACTGATACCTTTCAAAGGCATGCTGCATTTTTGTTCTGCATCCAGTGATAGCCAGAAGTAATGAGTCACACAAATTACTTGAAGAGAAATTGAAACTCAAAAGAAGGACTATATTTTTAAACTTGGAAATTTTCTTCCAGTAAAAATAGGGCTATTGTAGGGAACAAGTGGACCAATGAGAACTGGATGGGGACATCTACTGATGCACAAAGGGACCTCAAGCTCATCTACCTGGGAGGGCTGTAGGGTTGATGGTCCACACTTTTAATAAATGCCCTCACTTAAAGGTTGTTAAGGCTTTAATTAAGAGCCATTACTTTAGCATAGATATTACTCAGTTTGAGGATCCTTTTTGTCTTTGCTAATCACTGGATCAATGGTTAGATAATTTATTTGCTTAGTCTGAATATGGAAATTCTGAATCCAGAATGGTAGGGAAAATAAAAAAGATTAGGTGAATTATACAATTAGGTGACATGTATACACAGAAACGTGTACTCTAAGACTGCACATAGATTTTGTTGGGATTTGGCTCAAGAGTGAAACCAAAAATGAAGTAGGTGCAACAAACCTCCCTCCTGTGGACTCAAGCTCAGGGGAATAATTTGCAGGACACAGGCAGAGCAGACACTGAGTCACCTAGTATAAAGGTGGAAGTGTAAGAAAAATGACTGTGCACATAATACAAGGGAGAGAAGAATAAAAAACTGTTATGATAGCGTGCTGATAAAGGGATCATAAGTCTGAGAGACATGGCCATGTCTATCTTCATAACCAAGGAAATCCTTCCTCTGAATGTGCTCTTCAGGAATCCTGGAGGACACACTATTCAAGATAACAAAGAATGCATTTATGAGAGGGCATAGCCTTCTAAGAAGCAAGGTAAGCGAGAGCGGATAACCAGAAATTATATTAGGGAGTAGGAATGCTTATTGGTAATGAGGATGAGAGGGTCCTTAAGTGCCAGAAACTGCGTGGCAGAACTTAAATGAGGACCAGACCAATGAACATACCAAGCAGCTAAAATGGAAGGATACCTAAGGTCACTCATTTATGTTTATGAGAGACTGTACCTTCAATATAAGAAGGGAATTATGATGAAGGCTTACATTAAAGAGAAAATTGATATGTTTTTGGGAAGGCCAGGAAGGTCAAAACTATCTTAGAACTATGTCAGAGACTTTTCTGGAAAGTCTATTTACTGGCTTCCCAACAAATGGGGAGATAAGTGAGACAAAGGCAGAACCATGTGAAACAAAGGATCAAACCATTCTAATCAATAAATATAGCTAAGTGTGGCCCTCTGCCTCAGCAGTGTTCTTATATTGTCTTCAGAACACTGTGGCCATGAACATTTGGGAACCTGCATAGATGGTAAACTGCATATAGAAAACCAGAGTCAAAATGCATGAGCAGTCAAAAAATAGGTGGATGATACATATTTAGTTTAATGGATAATAGTTATATATACCTAGAAAATGTCATTTGATTAAATTAATGGAAATCAACAGGCTAGTTTCCAGATTTTGTTTTGTAAGCAATCTACTAGAAAACATGTCCCTGTAAAAAATAACCCTATGACATTGTGAAAAAAGTAATGTTGTACTAATGCACCCAATTTCAAAATATTTTAAACTTATTTGCTCAGGTCATTTTACAAAAAGAAAGTAAAATATGGAGTTTTGTAGAGTATGGAAATTCAGAATCTCAATTGGCAACAATATCTAGTCCCTCAGAACTTAATTAGTTCAAAGTTATGATATCAATTTATAGCCAGTCTAGAAGGATTTCTAAGGGAACTCACAAAGTTTATGTAATCAAGTGTGATTCTTTCCTTCAAATGTGGAAAGAGAGCAGACATACCTAAGAGTGAGTAGAATACTTCCATCCACTGATCTATAGTATAATCAATTATAGGAAGGAATAGACAACAAAAAATTCCCAAGCCATCAGAATCAGACATGAGCGTAATGAAAAAGTATTACTTTGTAGAGAACAGTAAGTATCATTACCACCCCCAGAGAAATTAGAGAAAAGGGAGTTAGCATTTCCCAGTATACCCAGAGTAGTCTATATAGAATGTTTATGATACACTGAAAATATATCCATGTAATAGTACCAATTGAAGCTGTTTTATACAGTGATATGTCTACTAAAGATGCTTAATGCATTAGGGTAGAGTGTAATGTATTTCTCCTACTATCTGGAAGGTCACTTTTAATAGTTCCAGGTGAACAAATAGACATCCCCAAGTGAATTTAAGCATCTTGATCACCTAGCAATGAAGAAATTTTTATTTAGAGGTGTATGATTTTGGAAGTGTGCTGCACAAGCAGTCATGCAAATCAATAGATGATTAATAGCATATATTCCTAGCGTTTGGAGTAAGACCATGCTATGTGTAATAGTACACATTATCATCTTCTAGGATGCTATTCATTTCTAGATAAAGATAAAAGGTTTACCCACCAGTGCCTCAAGAACTACTCTTGATGTGATAGTATGTTATATCACCTAATTATAGTGTCAAAGAGTACTACAAGCATCATGTTCTCTAGTATCAGAATGTGTTACACAGAAAGTTATCTGAGCAAGACAAGAAGTCAGGAATACAGTATGAATTTTCCATGTCTCTAACCATAGATGTGCAGATACCTCTCCATCAGCTTATGTTTGTCCCCTCAGGACTGCAGACTCCTTATGAAAGCTCAAGGTGGCCTCAGAGATGAACAGACTCTACCTAGAAATTCAAGGTGATTCTGTACTGCTGCATTAGCACTGCTAAAATCAAGAGTGACCCTAAGAGCAATCGTGAGAGAGTATCTGCTGTTTAGAGTATTGGATGTTACTAGATTATTGAAAATTTTTGAAGGGAGTATTTGCATAAGCTAATGACATTTGTAGACATTTGGACAATGAAAGCTGGTTTCCTTGCTTACTTAGTGGCCTGAAATAGGCTTTGAAGATAGAAGCTGCAAGAGTCTGCCAATATACATATAGATTATGTAAAATTAGTACACTATTTCCAACATTAGTAAACATGAAAGAGAATGTCCCTGAAGAAAGGACACTAAATAATCTAGAATAAAATGGCTCAGGAAAATGGTTTTGTCTATCATTTCTTCAATGCTCTCACAATGGACTATAAAACAGAATTATCATAGTGCAGAGGTGGGGTCTGTACTTAGGTCTAAAACTATTGGGCCAGAGTGATGGCTCAGTAGAATAAGCACTTTTCCTGGCAAGCCCAAGGTCCTGAGTTCAATCCCCAGTACCACAAAATAAATACATAAATAAAATAAAATAAAAGTATGGGTACCCATTTACTAAGGATGACCTTGCTCCAGTTACTTGTAAATGTTTAAGTCATCAAGAACAGAAGAGGAGGGCTACTCTTATTAATTTCTTGAGAAAACCATTCAGCCTTTTGGGGGTCTATCAATCACATCCATCTCATCTCCTGATTTCATGTTAAATACCAGCAACTCTTGACATGTTCACTCTCAATCAAGTGGATATGGATTTTCCTTCCAGTTGTTTCTACCTAGAGTAGCGACACTTTCAAAAGGTTCAGGGTGGTCCAGAACTGTCTCCAAAAATCCTTTAGACTTATGGAGCATATGTTGTGAAGCAGTCTATGACTGTGATTATTATGATTCATGATTCATGATTATGATTCTCTAGTGCTACCTTAGCCTACACTTGCAGAAGGTACTAGCACAATAGAAGATTAGGGTGATCTTCTAATGATAACTTGAAGCCTGGGCTAGGGAACACATTGTGTAGTCCTCTCACATTATGGGGAGTTATCCAGTTTCTGAAAAGCCACCAATTTAATGTGAATATCATCTAAAAGTATCTTCATAGAGACAGATATCCAGGGCACTATATGACCAGATCTGTAAATTGTGGTTCAACTGTATTCACATATAAATTTATCAAGAGCTCAAGGAAGCACAAGCGTGGCCTCCAGGTGATTTATTTCAAATATGTTTTTTAGTTCATATTTTTGAATTGGAACTTTCAATTTTTCCCCTCAATTTGAGATTATTCAGTTTCACATCCAACAGTAAACACAAAACAATTCTGCATGCAAATGTAATCTTCAAAATCTATGCTGAAACTTAGGCTTGATTAAATATACAAAACTAAATAGTTAAGAAATATCCTTACCCCTTCCTATGGCACCAAGGATGAGAATTCCATATTTTAAAAATGTTCCAGTAGTCAAGTGACATGTTTACTGGCAAAATTTCCAATGTAAATATATTTAGTTGCTGCCAGAATTTTATTCAGCCAAGTATAATAGTGACAGACTCCAATTTGGAAATGAACTATAGACAAGCATAATGTATTTATTGATAATGTTACAATGTAGGCAAAAGGTGTGCAGCAGAAATAAGACCAGAATGAATGAATTAAGAATACTGTACAAAGAAGGGGTTTCTTTAAGAAAAATATGAACATATTGTAAATATACATTGCTCTTCCTTCTTTCAAATATTCAAATAAATTCACCAAAGACTTATAAGAAATTATTTATACTTTTGTTGTTTGTTGTTATCTTGAAAATACATTAAATAACAGAGTGCAACTGTCCAAGTACCTTCCTGCCAAGGATTTGAATTGTCTCACTAGTGGTGTTTCGGTTTGTTCTGGGTTGCTGAATTTTAAAAGTAGTTATCAAAGAAACTTGTTGTCCATCATGAGCCATTTAATTCATTTAGCTTAACAGCATGTAGAGAAACTATGATGGGGAGAAATAAGCCTATTTGAAAGCAACACGAAAATATATTTCCTCCAAATGAAACTAGTTATCCCATAAGCATGGCTCCTTGTATTGGAGAAAAAAAATACCATTATGAATAAAAACACCAAAGGTGTAATTGGGCCCAACGACAATATCACACCAAGCTGGAATGTTTTTCATTATTTTTGTATTCTCTCCTGGCAAAGAGGAAATTTTCAATCTTTTCCTCTCAGGTTCAGAGATTTAATATTTTCTGGCCCTTAGTAAAGCCGCCTGTTCTATTTATGCTGTTGGGATGACTGACTGTAAAAAATAAATAAATATTTCATCTACACTGCCACTTTATCCCTGATGATCACTAACTTCATTTCTTAAAATTCTGTTGAATTTATAGTAAATAAATGTATTTGTGTTTTATTTTAGTATGATATCAAGAAGAAGAAACTTCCCATAATGTAAAAATTACCATCCACCTTAATGCAATAATAGAAAATTGAATATATAAATATAGATATATACACCATATGTGCATATATCATTGTATATGATAAATTCAGAGAAAAATTTATAACACTTAAGGCCCATTGTAAATGTTTAATGATAATGTTTATTTTTAAGATTCAGAGCTCTAGCTGAATATGTTTAATTCTACATAAACATGTTCCCTGTTTTGTTGCACTTTCATAAAAATTCAAAAATACTACTGTACTGTTAAATCATTAGGATACGGCAATATGTTCTGTATAAGGTGTGTCAAAAAGTCAACAATTTTTGAAAATAGACTGATTGAAAACTCTTTATTGTATGTTCATTGTGCAGTAGGTACAATTCCATATGATGCAATAAAAACAACACATGGAGCTTGTCTTCCACTGAGAGGTGTCAGACAACAAAGTAAGATCCACAACGTGTTAAGAAACGATGGAAACATAAGGAAGGCAATGGAGATAGAGGCCAGCAACAGGGTTTGAAATTGTAAATGAGTCATTAGGAACTCTTAAGTTGGAGACAATTCTGAAGAAAACATTGGAGAGAACTTTTAACCTATTTTACAACATGCAATTGGAAATAAACACACAAGTGTAAAGATATGAAAATGAGGATAACACTGTAGGAAAGACAGAACAGTGGTAGGTTATACTGAGAAGAAAGATGCAACACCTTCCCCAGCTTAACCAGGAAAGTGTCAGCTGCATTCTGTTAACAGGGGATCAGAAGAGAGCTGTATTGCATTAACTAGACTCCTGCACTTCCTCTCCTGTCAATGGAAAAGAGAAAGTTGGAAGCAACAGAGTCTGCTAGGAAGCTCTGCAGGTAACCAAGACCAAGGAAGCAACTGATCTCCCACTCTCTGAGTGTGTTTCCAACAGGGGCAATAGCATTTATTGAAGGATTTGATGAAGGGTACAAAAGACAGCACTGAAGCATAATTCAAACTTTGACCTTTATTAAAAAAGAGTATGCCAATCTCATTTGAGCCTCAAAATATATAGAATGTAGTGGAAAATCTGTGAGGGTAGCGTGAGAAATATGGGTGATAAGGATGAAGATTGGAATTTTGACAGAGATAGTTATCATGTGAAAGAACATATTCTATGTTATTATGAGAATTCAGAAAGAAGTCAGATAGAAGAAACAAAGAATCCAGCCTGAGCTACAAAGTGAGCTTAAGGCCAGCCTGAACTGCATAGTGAGACCCTGTCTCAAAAAGACGAAAAAAAAAAAAAAAAAAGAAACCAAGAATCTTCTCAGAAATCACAGGAGAAAAGTGGAGAGGGTATATTTTCTTTTATGGGATATTTTAGGAAAACTTATCTTATGACATTATGTCTTCCACTGTATTACTTTTTTAATGTATGAATTATGTACTGAAATAAATAGACATTAATTATCAACACTGTTCTGACAAACGCATTGATCCATGTAATGCAGACCTTAAAGATATAGAGGTTGCTTTTGTCTGAATTCCCAATATATAATTTTTCCAATCTCATTACACCCAAAGAAACAAATTATATTGCATTTGTGTTTAACCCTAAAATAGCCTTACATTTTAAATTTTATGAAAATGACATCATTGTGTAAATAATCTCCCTCTGAGTATTTTAAATCCAATGTGTAAATTTAGAATTGATGCATGTGCTTTAAATGAACAACTAATCGACCATGTCATTTGTAATTAATTGTCCATTATATGAATGTTACACTTTATATGCCTAGTAGTGGGCATTTCAATTGTCTACTTGGTTCTGGCAATTGCTCATAAAATCCTTTATATTAGCATATGAAATAGTTTCTCCTGGATAAAGGTTTTAGGAGTAAAAAAGAATGTAGATGGGTAAATCACCACGGAAATCACTACGGAGATTCCTGAAAAAAACTAGAACTAGAGGTCTCATCGGATTCATCTATTTTCCTTGTGGGTGTTTTCCCAGAGGAATTAATATGACATACCACAATGACATACATGCACTCCCATTTCAGCAGCACCATTTGTCACAGGTAAATCTTGGAAACAATCCATATGCCTATTGACGGAGGAATGGGCATGAAAGATGCATTTTATATAATGTAGTAGTTATGATTTTTATAGGTAAATGGATGCAACTAGATACCGTATGCCTAAGTGACATAAATCATATACTGTGTGTAAACATCGCATTGTCTCCCTTGTGTAAGAAATTGAAACAATAAATAATATCCAAAAGGCACAATATATATTGCAAAAGGGAGAGAAACTGCTCAAGAGGAAAGTTAAATTGGAACAGGGAAAGGAGAAAGGAAGGAAAAAAAAAAAGATATAGATATATGTGCAACCAAGATAACTAAGATAATTATGCTAGTAAATTTCATTAATTCAATGAAATATAGTTTGTGTTTATAGAGTTAGAACAATTTTGCGTGCTTATATCCTGTAATCTTAGTGGCTACATTATTTTTGTTGTTGTTGTTCTTTTTTTTTAAATGTATTTGGTTCAGAGTCTCACTACACAGCTTGGACTCGTAGTGAGTAGTGATCCTCATGATTTCAACCTCCCAAGCACTGGGATTACAGGCATGCATGACCACATCTTATCTCAGTAGCTGGCACCCAGGGGTGGGACCAGTGAGACAAGTGGTGCTGAATAACTACTTTGAAGTTAATGGTATGCAATATATTAACCATTATTAATTTTCTATTATTGTGATTTTAAATTCTTTATTATTGTTTTTTTTTACTGTTTTGTCTCTTTAAAATGAATTTTTTAAGCACTGATACATTATTTTTATTTATTTATTTATTTTGCAGAACCAGGGTTTGAACTTAGGTTCTTGTGCTTTGCGGGTAAGTGCTTATTCTACTGAGCTATCTCCCTGGCCCTGCATTATTTTTAAAACTTATTTTGCTTTATAGTCTCTTAAGAAATAGAGTAGCTTTTGGTATTCTATCTTTCACCAACAGTTTGATGAGTATTTCATAGGGTCTCCTTTTGTGCATTTCATTTAGTCTGGGCCACCTAGTAAGACCATAGGGTCTCAAAGAAGCCAAAAATGAACCCCTAAAACTCTTTTGTAGATCATTAAGTTTTTGTGGCCACAGATAAAAGAATGCCATGCAAAATAGTACTAACTCAGAATTCAAGCTTACAGGGAAGATATGCCCTTAGACAGTTATAAAAGCTGGAACATATCTGACAAATATGAACCATGACCACATATCTGACATAAATCTAAAATATGCTAACTCAGTGGAATAAGTACTTACCTGACAAGCACAAGATCCTGTGTTCTATCCCTGGTACCACAAAAAAATAACATAAATGAATAAATAAATAAGTAAAATATGCTAAAGATGCATAAATCTTAACACTGACAAAAGACAACTCAAGGAAAACATCAGTTTATGTGGAAGTTCACATACAGAAAAGGATGTTCAGACAAGTGAAAAAGTATTCCACATCATATGTCTTTACAGAATTAAATGGTCAATATGACAATTAAAATTGTATTATTTTCATTTTACCTCATAAAACTGATCTAATACTAAATTTTAATGTTCATATATAATCACGATATTTTATGCAAAGATTTTATTTTTTCACAAGAAAAAGATATGGGTCTTTGCATTGTGCTTTTTATCTCAGGTACCTTTTAAAAAATAACTTTGTAATGGTTCCCCCTTTTGTCGACCTACTTAAAATAGGTTACTATGTTAAATTTTCACCTACAAATAGAATCTGTCTTAACACTGTGGTTATGTTCTAAATGGCAGTTCAATTACTTCAATGATTTTCCTGATTGTTTCTTCCCAGTCGTGAGTCATAGTCAAACATTTTATTTGTAGTCGGCAGATGCTATGTTTGGAACGTTTTCGTTTTCGTTGCTCCACAAATAATTAAGCTTTTACATATTCCTCTCTTGGATCCTTCTGGTTACTTTGTTACCATTCAATGAATCACTACAATAGCGTCTAAAAGCGTTTTAGGGTGTACTTTAGTGAATAAGCAAAGAAAAAGAAATGAAATAGAAAAAAATTCTGGTGTGTGAACATTTATGTATTCTTCTTTAAGAAGTACAAAAGCAATAGTAGGAAAGATTGAACTGTGGTGTATCAAATTGAAGACCTTCATATTTGAAGGCCTTGTAAACTTGTAACTCTGCTGAATGGAAACAGAATAATTCATGTGTCATTATAATAAGTGTGTGTTACACTTTAACACTTTGTTACAGATACCATATTACAGCTCCTACTCAATAAATATAGGAACTGTTTCTTTACTCATTCTTTATCAATATTATGGACAGAGTGATTTGAATGATTGAAAATATTCTTTTGACAGAGAGCATTTTGTGATTTCAGTATCCAATCTGATTCAATATATGCAGGGAATAAAATGGTTACATTTCCATTTATGTATGAAAAATATAACTTTTTATGAGCAGAACATATTTATTGAGGGAAAAGAGCTCTTGTCTGAGAGAGGGACAGGAGGAAGGGCCAAATGGGTCATCCCTTGGGAAAGTGTAAGTGTTCCCTGAGGGTGGGTTTTTTTTTTTTGTTTGTTTTTTTGGTTTTTTTTGTGGTACCAGGAATCAAACTCAGGACCTTACGATTGCCAGGCAAGCACTTACTCACTCAGCTATCTCCCAGACCCAAAATATATAACTTCTAGTTTCCCTTTCAACATGCCAGTATCAAAGTAGTCTTAAATTTATGCTACTTACCAAGTGGAATTTTTTCTATATAAATGCTCCCTTCATTTAACAACTTCAGACTGATAAATATAAGCATACATATACACATAGTATGAAAATATGTACACAAACATATATTCTGTGAAATTACTATGCATACCGCTGTGTATTTGCTGCAATCATAATTTATAAATAGAGAGTAATTCACTTAAAATTTCTGGATAAAAATAGTATTTAGTAAATCATTACATATTTTTATGAACTATTTTTTAAAATTTTATTGTGAAACAAATAGCCATGAAACAGTTTCAAAACAGGTTGGTAGGACTGTTACAATAATTAATACATTGTATATTGTTGTCTTTGTAGTCATTATTTACAGTGCAAGATGCAGACATGATATTCTGTCCAAACACTATTAGTACAATTATTTCTTATTGAATTAAGAGAAAGTAGCGCTGTATCTATCCTATTTTGTATATACAAATATATATAACTGAGTTTACCACACTTATTTTTTAATCTTGATTTTATATATTAAAAAGACCCTTGCATCAGATAATAGAAAATCAAAAGTTTTAGCAGATGAAAAATATTTAATAAGGGTTTAATATTAAAATATGTTTTAAAATATTGATGATAATGAGACCCAGCACAGAGGGCTGCTTTTTTCCCCTTTGTGTATGATACTTGGGATTGGATCCAGGATCATTGCCCTAAGCTACATTTCCTGCTATTTCTGTATTCATTTTCTTGTTTAGAAAACAATAATTTTTTTAATCGTGGCTTTGCCCAAGAATTCCTTCAACTTGCATTTCAGCACTTCAGCCTCCATCGTGTCCACATACATGCGCAGTGCCCCACTGAAGCTCTGCGTCTCATGGCTCACTCGCCGAACCCCACCTGCCCGTATGCGTTCTGCCTCAGACTATGCGAACAGAAAAGGCGATGCTGTTATGTGTGTCATGAAAGTGCGATGAGAATAAGTCAGCATCCCTATATAGATGGCCTTAGTCGATGGTCTCTACTCATATTCATAAACCCCCTCCACACAGCTTACTTTTCTGTAAGTTAACTTATTCACACACATTTTGTAATGTGGATAGAACCCCTGGACCATGCACTTTAGAGAATTATATATATATATATATAATTTAATATATATATATATAAAAGACTGCAGTGATGCTTTTGTTTAGAAACACTTTTGTTAGCAAACAACTCAGTTCTCAAACAAAAACTTCTGACTATATTTGACTTCTGTTCACAAACCCCACAACTTGATGACAAACGCAACTGAGGCTGTCTTCATTACACAAACACAAACATGTCCATCTTTCCAAATATGCTAAAACAAATTTGGTTCACGAACCAGAGATATTCCCTTTCTAAAAAGTGTAAGTTTCAGAAAAACTGAGCATCATAATTTCATTTATTTATTTACTTGTTTATTTCCAAAGCATCATAATTACTTTCCTTGTTCCTAGAACAAAGTACCCACAGCTTACAATGTAAAGGAGAAGAGTTTTTTTTTTTTTTTTTTTCTCGCATTTTCCATGATAGGCAGAAGCAGATGCCGTCATCATAGTGGAAAGGCCTGCGAAATGGAAAGTTTCTTTTCCCATGGTGGCCAGAAAGAAGCGAGAGAAAGTAGGAAGTGGGGAGAGTAGACACCCCCAGATCTGGGGAGAGGTAAGTCCTGAGTGAGATATGTCTACATGCTTAGCTTCTGAACACATTAGCACTGAATCCTCAGATGGGTATAGCACTCGCACAATACAACAAGCTTGCAAAAGCCCTATCTGAGCTCATAGGTGTTTGGAAGTATGTTCCAGATCCAAATCTCAATGTAAATTTGCAAGACTCATGCAAATTTAAAGTTTTAATGTAAATGTAGCTTCCCAGTATGACCTTAGCCCCAGCAACAATGTTAAATATCCTGGGTTTGCCCGTTTCTCTTCCATACTGCTTGGCTCAGAGTTTCAAAATGTTTCATATTTTCATGATGAATATATTTTCATGAAATTTTTATGTAAATATCTTAAAATTTTTGGTAACATGCATTAGAATGTAAGATGTGAAAATTCCTATACAGAACTATGGGAAAATACAAGTTGTGAGGAAAACAACATGTCAGATAAAGGTAATATTTGTGCATGCCCTGGAATACTATTACATAAGAGGGCAAGTGACATGAAGAAAAAAGAGTCGTTGGGTTAATAGCCCAATTGTTTGTTAAATGACACTAGCTGTTAAGCTCCTTCAATAATATTAAACACATCTTCATTATTTGACCTTTATAACACTTGGATGCTCTATTGACCAAATTTTCTAATTTGAATTTTATTTCAAATATTTAATTCAAATATACTATTAAAATAAAGATTTAGTACACATTTTCTAATTTTTATTATTTTCTAAGTGGCCATAATTAATAATACTTTCATGAAATTAGGTTCCTTTTGTAAGAAAAAAGAATAGCCAATGCTTGCACAAGAATATTTTGCTCTATTATTATTTTGTGTGTGTGTGTGTGTGTGTGTGTGTGTGTGTGTGTTACTGGGGACTGAACTTATGCTTCCCAGGCAAATGTTTATTTTATTGAGCTATTTCCCCAGCCCTTGATCTATTATTGACATGGCTTAGAAATATGAAGTATAACTTCCTAATTAAACTTACTCTTTATACACTTAAGTTTTAGTAACTTCAAAAAATCTTCCCATAGTAGAGATTTGATTTCTTTCCCCATTATAACTTTGTGGGATTTTTTTGTACTTGCCAGATAGGTTGATTTTTTTTTTAATGCTGGCATTTATTGATTTGATGAATTTAATCATATGTGCAGAATGTCACAGGGATGAAAAAGATACTTAAACAAACTTGTTTTATGTAAACTACTTTTATGAGTGATTACTAATTTTTTTGGTGGAACTGAGGATTGAACTCAGGCCCTTGCTCTCGCCAGGGAAGCAATTATTCTGCTGAGCCATCTCCCCGGCCCTGATTACTAATTTCTTAAAATAATAAAAGTTGCATATATTTGAAAAAATATACTAAATTAATTTACAATAGCTTTGTCATATTCCAGAATATTGGAAATATTCTACACTGGTTTAATGAGCTGGAGCTCTTGACAGTTCACTAATGGAATCTACTTAATGTATGTTTTTGGATGTCTTTTTAAAATATGAGTTATGTATAGACCAGGCTCTAAGCAGTACTTTAACTCACAATTAATTGTACATATGAATAAAATGAAATTAAATGGATAAAAAGGTTATACTTACTCTCAATGTAATTTTTAAAATATTTTCCCTGCAGTTTAGGGAAGGTTCTACAAGGTGTTCAGGGTCTCACTACTAGATTGAACTCATAGTGATTGTGATGTTTATAGCTTTCCAAGAACTGGGATTACAGGACCATACCACCATGCCCCATCTCAGGTGCTGTGTCAGCACACCTGGTGGGTGGGGCCATCATGACACACTGGGGATCAAACCCCACGTCCTGTGATCTGCCTAAGCAGGTGCTTTAGTCCACTGATCTATCAGACAAGCCATCAATATAAAATCTATGTCTCAAAAATTTTTAATTTAGTTTCTAAGGAAAAGTGCATATGTCTTCCATCCTTTGGTATAGGGCTTTGGTGAAGTTTTACTACAGCAATTCTTGAGATTATTACACAAGGAAGAACATACAGTTAAGACGGATATGGTGTTCTCGTTGTAGTCATACAATTAGCACTACTAATAACAGCAAGTGAAATATAGAAATTGACAAATGTTGGTAACTAATGGCTTTTCACATTAAACCATAAGAACAATATAGCTCTATAACAAAGCAGATCATAAAATGGGAAGTTTTAGGTAAACTAGTTCCCCTAGTTCTGTCTGGGCACTTCCTGGTCACTTACCTGGAGTCTCTCAGGCAGACCAGTTCACCTGATTTACCTCTTGCTTCCCCCATGCCTTGCAGCTCTTCCCTATAGGTCCATGCATCAGTCAGGGCAATACCAGGTCATGCTGGCCTCAGCTCCTCCTCCCTCAGAATAACTTTTGTATTTAGTTAGTTCAAGTCAACACATTTTCCTTAGAAGTTACCTGCAATGATACTATATGAGTATTTCTCTATTTGAGCATAACATCTCATTATCTGTAAGTTATCCATGAGTGAAAACATCATATTGTACTGACATATGAATGAAGAGCTATATACCAGCACATTTGATAGAAGCTAAGTCTTGGAAATCAACTATATATTCCTCATCAAGTGAGTGGATTAGCACATGTGATATCTGTACACAACAGAGTTTTATTCTGACACAAAGAAGGATGAACTTGAGTCATTTGTAGGAAAATGGATCTATCTTGAGAATATAATGTTAAGAGATATAAATTAGACACATGAGCTCAAATATGTTTTCTCTCGCTTCAGATGCTCAAAATATAATAAAAGATCATAATCAGTGGTAGATAATTGGACCAAGACAATTATGAAGCATACACACACACTCTTGTTTCTTTCAGGAGGTCCCTAACCAATACAATCAGCTGGAACAAATGTTTAGCTTATCAGCCTGTTATATGAACTTCAAATTTTTAATATTTATTTTAGTTCTAACGTTACGACTCTATAATTTTTCCATCTATGTAAAATTGAAGGTACCTATAAATCATCTGGAAATCCTACCAAAGGTCATGATAAGAATTATGCTCTTTCCTTCTAAAATATAATAAACTGTCTTTGGGTAAATATTTCCTGTGAAATTCTGTCTCCTTAAATAGGAACTTTTATTCTTTTGTTTTAAAATGCATCATCACCCGTTAAATATTAGGGCTTATTTTGGTTTGTATGTAGGTGTCCCCCCCCAAAGCCTCATGTACTCACTGGACATTTTCTAGAGTTTATGATTCATTAATGATCCAGCACTGAGATTATGGATGTCAGTGTTACACCCAGGCTGGGGCAGAGAGTCTAAATGCAATGTAAAGAGGGGAGAGAGGCTTGCTAGCTGCCTGAGCTGCTGCTCCTCCCTTTGTTCTTTGTCATTTTCCAATCCCATGAAATATTGCCCCCTGCCAGGTGCTGCTATTCCTGGAAGCCAGTTGAGTATGGGCTGAAATCTCCACTAAATGTGAGCTAACTAAACCTTTACAACCATAGTTCTGGGTGTCAGGCACTTGTCCCAGCAATAAGAGCAAAGTATCTACGAAAGTAACTCCCTAAAGCCCTCTGAGCGAGTGGGAATTTCCCCGACTCCCTGGGCATCATAGTTCAATGAGTGTAGAACTCCAGGAACACCGCACCGGAAAGGCATTTCCCAGTGATTTCCTGCCCCCCCCCCCCCGTGGCCCCAGACCCAGTGCAGTTCTGCCTGGAGTGAGAACTCCAGGCCTGCCACACTCGAGGGACATTTCTCAGCTATCCCCGGTCCCATGCTATGGACTGAAACCCAGTGCAGCACAGCCTGTGAATAAGGGCTCCAGGACCACTGCACCGGAGGGACCTTTTCCAGCCTTCTTGGGTTCTGGCCTGTGGCCCCCAACCCAGCACAGGTTGGCTGACCCAGATCAGCCTGCCCTGTGAATAAGAACATCCACTATCCTTTTGGGAGCACAGCATACCAACCAAAGCCCAGGCCGGCCCACCTAGAGAGCGACCTGCCTGACACAGGAGGGCTGACTCCAGCAATTTTCCTGATCCTCGCCACAAAGCAAGCCAAGACAATGGGAATTTTTATTACTTGCTCTGCATCCAGGTTCGGTTCGTGTTCACCTGACCAGGGAACCAACAGAGGGGAACCAGAGGAGCTGAAGCAAAAAGGAATTGAAGAGAAAAGCTAAATCCAGGACAGGCATAACTGGATAATCTCAAACTTAATAGACTGGCACCCAAATCTCATACCACGCTAAGGTTATAGCGCACCAAAGCTCTACATCAAAGGTCAGAGGTCAGCGCTATACAAAATGACAAGGACAAGGAGAAAACCGCAATCCCAGGCCTTGAGTCCACCAATAAGGGCAGAAGACACTAGCTCAGCTGAAATGAATGAATTAACACATACAACAGCAAAGGAACAACAGCAAAAGGTATAGAGGAAATCAGATGAGAAAAAATTCCTCAAATAAAAAAAGAAATATCTGAATGCATAGTATCTGAAATAAAGAATCAATTCCAGAAACAGTGGGTGGAATAACAATGCTCATCCAGAACAACTGCAGAGAGCACTATTCCAACTGAAATGTATGAATTAATAGCATCTGAAGCAAAGAAACAACAGTAGAAATGTCATGAGGAACTCAAAGCAGAAATAATTTCTCAATTCTAAAAAGAATTCTTTGAAAAAAAAATCTACAAATCATAGTATCTGAAATACAGAAATAAGTCTGGAAATGTACAAAGGAAACCCTTCTTGAAAGAAACATTGCAGAAAAAGAATTAATAAATACCTCTAAAGAAGACATGAATTAAACAAAAATTGAGATCAGAAATATGATGGATTCTTTGAATGAGCAATACAGAAGAGAAATAGAACACATGAAACACAGTCAAAGAGATATAGAAAAACTGAAAATATCAATCACGGGTCTACAAAACCGTCTGAGTGAAAGAGAAGACAGTTTCAGATCTTGAAGACACTGGTGCAGCTAGTGAAAAGGTGAGAAAGGATCTCTTAAAAACAACAAAAATGCTGGAAAAAATAATCCATCACCTGCTAGATGATGACAGGATGAACAATGTGAGAATAATTGGTATCAACAAGAATAAAGAAGTGAATACAAATGACATAAAATGAAGTTGGGGAGAAGTAATCGAAGAAAACTTCGCAAATATGAGGAAACAATCCAACATTCAGGTAATGGAAGCATAAAGACCACCATATAACTTCAACCCAAGTAAAAACATACTGAGACATATAATAGTCAAGATCCCAGAAATCCAACACAAATATAATATACTGAAAGCTACTAGAGAGAAGAGGCAGATCACATTCAACGGAAAACCTATGAGAATTACAACCGACTTCTCTACACAAACCATGAAGGCAAGGAGAGCATGGAGTAGAGTTCTTCAAGTCCTGCACTGAAATAAATTCCAGCCCAGACTATGATACCCTGAAAAACTCTCTTTCAAGTTTGATGGAGAAGTGAAATACTTCCACGACAGAGAAAGATTAAAGAATTTCATGATGACAAAGCCATCACTTCACAGGCTGCTGAAAGAGGTTCTAGAGAGAGACCACAATGACCAGAACTCAATGAATGAGAACAGAAGGAACTCACTAAACAGGACAGACAGTTAAACACACGATACAAAGGAGTAAACAATACCAGGTAAATATCATGGCAAACATAAGTCAACACAATTCAATTATAACCATCAATGTAGATGGACTCAATTCACCAATTAAGAGAAATAGACTGGCACAGTGGATTAGGAAACAGAATCCAAAAATATTTTATATACAAAAACCACACTTACCTCAAAAGGACATTCATAGGCTCAAAGTCAAAGGATAGAAAACAATATTACATGAACCAGCACCTCAGAAAAAAGCAGGAGTAGCAATCCTGTTCTCGGAAAGTCTCAACATCAAACCAAGAAGGATCAAACAACACAAACAAGGCCACTATATATTGGTCAGGGTAAAAATTCAAGAGGAAGAGGTAACACTCATTAATATCTATGCACCAAACACAGGAGCACACAACTTAGTAAGACAAATCTTCATTGACATGGAAAACCTAACATCTAAGACCACAATTTTAACAGGAGACCTTAACACACCCTTATCTTAAAAAGATAGATCGATCAGACAAAAAATTAGCAAGGAAGCAGCAGAACTGAACCAGAGCTTGGAACAAATGGACCTGGTGGACATATACAGAGTGTTCCACCCAACCACAGCTGAATACACATTTTTTTCAGCTGCACATGGGTCATTTTCCAAAATAGACCACATACTAATCCAGACGTCATGTGTAAGTATATGCAAGAAAAAGGAAATTATTCCATGCATATTTTCTGATCACCATACAATGAAACTGGAAATAAATGACAAAAGAAAACAGAAAAACCTGCTAAATTCAAGGAAACTAAACAATTCCCTACTCAGCAATCAATGGGTCACAGAAAGAATTAAATAAGAAATTCAACAATATCTACAATTCAATGAAAATTCAAGAACAACTTACTGGAATTAATGGGAAGAAATGAAAGCACTTCTTAGAGGGAAAATCATTGCTATGAACTCACACATTAGAAAAACAGAATGGGAACAAATTAACACTTTAATGTTGCACATGCAAGAACTAGAAAAAGAACAAATGATACCCAGAGCACAAAGATGGGAAGAAATCATAAAGATTAGAGCAGAAATTAATTCAATTGATATGAAGAAAACAGTTCAAAGAATCCACAAATCAAAAAGTTGGTTCTTTGAAAAACTAAAATTAATAAGCCTCTTGCCAACCTCATCAAAAAGAGTCAAGAAAAAATTCAAGTACATGGATTTAGGAGTGAAAAAGGTGAAATCACCACAGACTCAGGAGAAATTCACAAGATTATCAATAGTTACTTCAAGAAACTTTACGCTCACAGAATAGAAGACACAGAAGAAATGGACAGATTCCTCGAAAGGTACAAATTACCAAAACTGAACCAAGAAGGTATAATAGCTCTCAATAAGCCAATAACAGCCAAGGAAATAAGAAATGTAATAAAAAGCATACCGAAAAAGAAAGTCCAGGTCCTGGTGGATTCACAGTTGAAATCTATAAGAAATTTATAGAAGATATAGTCCCCACACTGCACAAACTCTTCATTGAATTTGAAAAGGAAGCTGTCCTCCCAAAATCATTTCTGGAGGCAAGTATAATACTGATTCCAAAACCAGGGAAAGATACGATTGAAAAGGAGAACTACAGGCCAATTACCTCATGAACATAGATGCAAAAATACTCTATAAAATCCTAGCAAATAAAATAAGCAAATCATCGAGAAGATCATACATCATGACCAGGTAGGATTCATCCCAGCGATGCAAGGATTGTTCAATATTTGAAAATCTATAAATGTAATACACTATATTAATAGACTGAAATCTAAAAACTACATGATCATCTCAATTGATGCAGAGAAAGTTTTGATAAAAGGCAACACTCATTCATGTTCAAAGTCCTACAGAAAATTGGAATAGATGGACTCTATCTTAACTTGATGAAAGCCATCTATGACAACCCAAAAGTTCATATAATCCTAAATGGGGAAAAACTAAAATCTTTTACTCTTAAATCAGGTACAAAACAAGGATGTCCTCTATCACCTCTCCTATTCAATATAGTCTTCAAATCATTAGCAACAGCCATTAGAAAAGAGGGAGAAATGAAGAAAATAAGAATAGGTAAAGAAGAAGATAATTATCACTATTTGCAGATGACATGATACTTTACTTGGAAGACCCCAAAAATTCCACCAAGAAACTACAAGAACTGGTATGGAAATTCAGTAGGATAGCAGAATACAAAAATCAATGCTTAAAATTCAATAGCATTCCTCTACACAAATAACAAGCACACTGAAAGGGAAACAATAGAAACAATACCATTTACAATAGCACTGCAGAAAATGAAATACCTTGGAATTCACTTAACCAAAGAAGTCAAAGATCTGTTCATGGAAAATTACAACACCCTAACAAAAGAGATTATAGAGGATTTCAGAAAATGGAAGATATTCCATGCTCCTGGAGAGGAAGAACCAACATTGTGAAGATGGCCATACTCCCAAAGTTGCCATACAGATTTAATGCAATCCCTATGAAACTGCTACCAACATACCTCTAAGACCTAGAGAAATTGTTCCTAAAATATATTTGGAACCACAAATGACCTGGAATAGCAAAGGCAATCTTGGCCAATAGAGACAAGGCAGGAGACATCACAATTCCTGACTTGAAATTATACTACAAAGCCACTGTGATAAAATGAACATGGTATTGGCAACAAAATAGACCTGAGGATCAATGAAATAGATTAGAAGGTGCAGAAGCATCTTCGACAAAGGAGCAAAATATACTCACTGGAGGAATGATGGCCTCTTCAACAAATGATGCTGGAAAATATGGCTTTCTACATGCTAAAAACTAAAACTTGACTCAGCTCTATCACCATGCACTAAGTTGGAGTCAAAATGGATTAAAGATATAAACACTCAATGTCCTGCAAGAGAAAGTAGAAGGAACTCTTGAAGACATGGGGGTAGGTACAGAGTTCATGAACAAATATATATTCGCATGGGAAGCACTTGAAAGAATCAACAACTGGAATCAACTCTTCTTGAGGAGTTTCTGCACTTCAAAAGAAATTGTCAACAGAATGAAAGACAACCCGCAAATTTGAAAAAGTCCCAACTAATAAGCATTCAGACAAATGTCTGCTGTCTAGAATATATAAAGGACTAAGATATAACAGGGCCCTGAAATTTAAAGACCCAATTCAGAAATGGGCATCTGAGATGAATAAAAACTTCTCAGAGGATGAAATTAAAGTGAACCAGCGTTCTGGTTCTAGCCTTTCAAGGTCAGCGAAGACTCAGGACATAGGAGAACCTGTACTGCAACATCATGAAACTCAGTAGAGCCCCAGATTTTCTGAACAAGGAGATTATGGGACCACAGAAGAAAGAGATCAAAGTTCTATAGTGTGCCTGGGGAGAGTCACATGGACAGAAAACTTTCTCTCAGGCTGTGACGGACACCAAACTGGTCAAGCATTGTCTGTGACTCATCCACCTGGATGATACAGACAAAGGATATACAGAAAAATGTAGAGGATTACAAGATAAACCCTGAGGGGACTTCATTGACCTCATGAGAAACAAAGACTACATGTTTTGTTACATAGGTTTTGCTCCATCTAGGTCTTAACCATGCAGCTGAAAAGTATAAAAATGAGGTATACAATGAGGGGCCATAATAATAAGTTGAGCTGTAAATGGCTTCGGTTGACAACTTCTTCAAATAACTCACCATTGTTGTGGAATGCTGGACTGTGTTGGATTGTGTCATCGAGTTCAGGGACCTAAATTGGTTGAATGACAATGGAGAGCCCATCTTTGACAGGTCTAGACAAAGGAAGGGATATAGAAAGGAAGAATCATGATGTGTGTGTATGGACAGTACAGTTGGAATAGATATGCCATGCTTCTACATAATTCTATGAGAAGTAGATTTACACTAATGGTGGTTGGACAGGATATTATGTCAGCTTCTAATACTATGGATAACCACTAGGAAAAGAATAAGGTAGGAAGTATTAATTATTGAATCTTTGAAATAATTCAGGTATAAAAAATAAGTTACATAACTTATTTTATGTTTAAGAGCCACACTCTCTTAGATTACTGATAAAAGACATCTGCTATGATAATGTCTGTAAGTATAATATCATGTATGCACCTTGTATGATACTAAAACATTATGAAAACAGTTTGCAATGTATTAATTTATCAAATCCATCTTGTTAAATTGTCTTAAAACTGTCTCACTGATATTTGTACTTCAATGAAATAATAAATAAATAAATAAACAAATAAACATTTACAGTATTAAAAAATAGTGAAACCACTGTACAGAGCACCATCTTGTCATAAGGCATCATTCTCTGGAACTTTCAGCACAGCCATTGAAAATATTTCTCTTTAATTCTTCTAGTCACCAATTTCTTTCACCCCATTACCACTGTTTGTTTATATTCTAAAATTTACTTCTAGAAATAATTGCTTAATGCACTCGGTAAATAATTAACATTCTACTCCTGTTTCTTTTGCTATAGAGTGGGAAAACTGATAATTGCCTTTAATATTCTAAGTATTAACTATTTTATAAAGTTCCTGCAGGTTTTAAAGCATAAAATTATCAGAGATCTCAGTGTATAAAGGAATATATATACATATATATATAATACATATAACAAAATAATTATTTTGTGCTGTCATTATCTTTAAATGTGTGATTTTCTATAAATTTTTGTTACCATCTATGCTGAATATCACACTTACAGGTAAGGTGAGGCAGTGTACATAGACATATTTTATGAAAAAAAAACAATGTAAACAAAATAATTTGTTAAATTCATACACCTTTACAATAGGAAAATACAGGTAGGGATCATAAACAGAGGATCAGGGGCAGATGGCTTATCTGAGTCCAGCTTTGAATATACCCAATGAAACTTCTTTAGATACCTCAGGTTGTATATTTGCTCTCCAGCTAATGTCTGTGACTAATGAATGGAAATGCATTTCTGGAATTGACATTGTATGTTTATTTTCTCTCATTGAGAAAAGAGAAAAAGCATAATGGTGGTTTTCAAACAAAACTTGATTTGTCTTATAGTACAGTTTTCTCCACATTCTTAGCTTAATTTTTTCCCTCCTGCATCTATAAAATGGTATTAGGGATCAACGGTATTCTGATTATGTTTTTGAATGATCTCCAGGAAAGTAAAATACGAGGAGTATACATTTTGTTTCCTAAAATTATATTATTTGTGGTGTTTATACTTTTTGATTAAGTTTGTTGGTATAGTTTAGGTACACATAATGTTTATATTCATTATAGGTATTATGCACTTTTATATGACATAACTTGTCATATGACATAATTTTTTCATTCCCCTACTCTCTCTTGAAGCCCTCTTCTCCTGCTTTTATTTTTATTTTTAAGCAGGAATCAAAGTTAGGACTTTGCATTTGTCAAGTAGGTGCTTTGCCACTTAGCTATATCCCTGCCTATCCTGACCCCATTAACAAATTGTCTGTTTTCATATTTTTAATGTATTTAGTACAGGGCCTCACTACTCATATCAGAGTCTTAGCGATCCTCCAGTTTTCAGTCTCCCGAGTACTGGAATCACAGGTGTGTGTCACCATGCCCAATCTCAATGGCTTCTCAGCATGCCTTGGGGACATGGCTGGCATGGCACACTGGGAATTGAACCCCAGTCCCTCAGCCTGCCTAGGCAGGCACTTTAGTCCAGTGGGCTCTCTGGTCAGAGCTCCATTTTTGGATCCGGTCTTGAAATAAAGGGGAGCCTGGGGTTATTTTTTCTTTACATATTCGAGACACTTGACCTTTTTCTGAGTAGCAGCTTGCAAAAGTATTTTCCCACATGGTGACTTATGTCTTCAATCTGTTGGTAGTTGCTTTTGCTTTGCTAAAGCTTTTTAATAAAATTGATCTCAGTTCTTGATTCTACATCATACTTCCCTTGCAGTCTGGGTACGTTCATAGAGTCTTTGTATACATATTGTCTTCATCAGCTCTATACCACTGACTACCTGTTTGTTTCTGTTTTAAGATGTTTTCTTGTGGTACTAGGGGATTGAACTCAGGACCCTGTGCTTGCCAGGCATACCCTCATTCTACTGAACTATCTCCATATCCCCAACATTTAGATCTTTGATTGACTTTGAATTTAACTTAGTACATAGTGAAAAATATGAGTCTAGTTTTAATCTTTGCTACATTGAAAGCCAGTTTTCCCAGAATAAAAAGGGTGTCTTGCTTTCAGGGAAGATGTTTGCTACCTTTGTCAAAGATAAGGTGGCTAAGTGTGTTTGTAGTTGACTTTTCATCCTCTAATCTGTTGTCTTGGTCCTCATTTCTATTGTTTTTCTTTGTTTTGTTTTGTTTTCATAATACCATGCCATTTTTAGTACAGTAGCTTTGTAGTATTGTATCAAGTCAGGGATTTTGATGCTCCCTGCCTTGCTTTTGTTGTCCAGATCTCCCTTTGCTCTCTAGGTCTTTTCTAATACTTAATTAATTTTAGGATTGTTTGACCCAATTCTGTGAGAGACACTGTTGAAGTTATGATTGAGGCTACATTAAATCTGTACAGAAGTTTTATTTTATTTTTTTAATTATTTTTTGTAAAATTCGAACTCAGGCCCTTGCACTTGCCAGGGAAGCACTTATTCTACTGAGCCATCTCCCCAGCCTTATACAGCAGTTTTTGGAAGTATAGTCACTTTCACTATACTGGTTCTTTCTACCTATGATCAAGGGAATTTTATTTTAATTTTCTGATCTGCTCTTTAAGCTCATTTTCCAGAGAACTACAGTTTTCATAAGACTGATTTCTAGATATTTATTCTGTGGTTCTATTTTGAAGATGTTGTTTCCCTAATTATTCTGAGTTTGTCTTCATGTACAAAGTTACCAAATTTTGAGTGCTGATTTAATATACAGATGTACTACTAAATTTGGTGATTAAATCTTAACTGTTGGTAGAAATTTTGGGGCCTTATACATAAGGGCTATGTCTTCTGTAAATAATGATAATTTGATATGTTGCTTTCTGACCCTTATTCCTGTTTTTGTTTCCTATGGTCTGATTGCTCTGGCTAATATTTACAGACTATATACAATATGTGTGGTAATTGTAGACATCTTTGTCTTGCTCCTGACTTTAGAGTGAAAGCTTTCAGGTTTTGTCCATTTAGTATGGTGTTGGCTGATTGCTTGTCAGTGAAAGCTTTCATCCAATTGAGATGAAGGCCATTGTTCTGATTTTCTGTAGTTTTATTTTATTTTATTTTTACCATGTATAGATATTGGAATTTGTCAAATGTTTCTCTGCACTTATTGATATGATGATAGGTTTTTATCCTTGGCTCTGTTTATGTTGCATTTAATGATATCACGTATTACCTTTATTTATCTGTACATGATGAAACATACCCGTGTCCCTCAAATGGGTCCCATTTAGTCAAGATGTATAGTCTTCTTGCTCATTTGCTGCATGCTGCTTGCAAGTATTTTATTGAGAATGCTTGCATTTATATTCATTAAGAGTAGAGGCCTACAGTTCTCTCTCTTCCTTGAGTCCTTCTCTGAGTTTGGTATTGGCGAATGCCTACTTCCAGGAATGAATTTGGCAGTATTTCTTCATTTTAAATTTCTCTGAAGGCTCTTAAGAATTAAAAGTTGAAGGGCTGGCCTGATAGCGCAGAGGACTAAAGCACTTGCTTAGGCAGAAAACAGCGGCCAGGATTCGATCCCCAGCGTGCTGTACTGGTCCCACCCCTGGGGCGCGCTGAGAGGCTGATGCAGACGTCGTGGTGACACGCAGCTGTAATCCCAGCACTTAGGAGGCTGAAAACAGGAGGATCTCTATGAGTTCGATTTACATAGTGAGACCCTATAGATCTTGTAAACCCTGTCTTAAATACAGAATAATAATAATAATTAATAATAATAATGTAGTGAATCCTTCAGACCTTGGGTTTTTCTTTATTTGTAAGTGTTTAAACAGATCTTTAAACTCATTTAGTGATAATTAGCTTATTTAGAAGATTTATCTTTTTTATTCAGCTTTGCTGCTCACTTCTGGATTTTTCCTTCTGATTAGAATATAAGTTCTTGAAGTGGGTAGAAGAACTTCTGAATTTATGGAGGATCCATTGTGATTTTTAAGGTTTTCATACCTAATGAATAAATTTGAGTGTTTTTTATTTTGAGAAGTTTGTTTAAAGGTTTCTTGATTTTATTCAATATTTTAAAGAACCAACTGTACAATTCATTGATAATTTGTATTTTTTCTTCATCTCCATTACATTACTTTGTGCTGTGCTCTTAGTAATTACTCCTTTGAATGAGCTTTGAGCTTGAGTTGCTTATCTTTTTCTACAAGCTTGAGATTAAACATTAAGTTTTGAAATTTTTTCCTTACTCTTTTTTTCTTACAGGTATTCATCACTGTAAGTAATCATGGAGATATAGATTATTATAGCCTTGTACAACTGATTTCATTGTATATCATAATTTCTAGTATGTTTTATGGGTATTATCATGCATTTCTAGAAACTGTATAATATTTCCTAGATTTCGTTTGTGACCTATTGATTTTTTCCAGGAGGTGGTTATTTAATTTAAATATATTTCTGAAGTTCTTGCAGTTTCTTCTTCCATTGATTTCCAATTTCATTGCACTATGACGTGATAATACTCATTGTAAAATTTCAATTCTTTGCATTTAGTTTAACGTGTTCTGTGAATTAGTATATTGTTGATTTTTAGAGAATGTCCTGTGCATAACTAAAAATAATGTGTATTATTTTTGTGTATGGAGGGAAACACTGTAGAAGACTACTATGTCCATTTTTTCAAAAATGGTTTAGTTTGAATAGTTCTGTTTTGATTTTTGTCCACTTTATCAGTTTCATTGTGATAGTCATGTTTTGAGATTCCCTCCAACTACAATTGTGTTAGTGCTTATATGATTTTTCATGCCTGTTAATATGTGTTTTGTATACTTAGGTGCACTATTTACATTTTGGTTGCTATCCTTCCATGCTAGATTGTTCCATTTACAGAAATGTAGTGACCTTTGTTCTCTTTCAGTCAGTGATCCATTTGTCTGCATTAGAATTTCTGCCTCTACTTTTGTTCAGGTTCCTGTTGCATGTTTTCTGCCTTTTGACCTTCAGTTGATAAATTTCCTTTTGAGTTAAATTAACTTCTTCTATATAGCATACTGTTATATCTTGCTTCTCTGTGCCAATATCTTTCTTTTTATTGGTGAACTGAGATCATAATGTTAATAGTTATAACTAATATGAATTTGTCATTGTCGTGTTGTTTTCCTATTGTTAGTTTTGTCTAGTAGTTCCATTCTGTTTCAGTGCATGTACGTAGAAGAGGTCCTCACCAAATGTGTCCCCTATATACTATACATCCTGTCTTCTTGACCCAGGAGGCAAAACAATATCAATTGTTCACATGTGAATCAGTTTCTGATATGTGCTATAGCAACACACAAAGACTAGGACAGAAAGTTACATTAATTATATGCAATTCAGATTTTGAAAGTAACCAGGCAAGATGGCATTTCTGTCTTTCCAGGCGACGATAGGGCTGAAATAAGACTACTGCCATTTTGAGCCAAATGTGAGCAACATAGAGATCAGCGAGACCATATCTCAAAAATGAAAGAGAAAAAAAATAAGTAATGCTGGTGATATAGCACATTGGAAAGACCCTGGTTTCAATCTCCAGTATCAGCATAAACAAATGAAGCCTTGCAAATTCCAAAATGTATTAGAACAAATCTGAAAAATAATATATTGAATTGACATCAGCATTTGGCTCTGCCAAAGATTTGTTGTGCTAAATTGATGAAAATTTTAACCCTTCACCAAAAAATCTTTTGATTTGTGAAAGGGAGTTTTGTTAGCACAATAAATTTTGGAGTCATACTCTAAGAATGATCAATAATGTGAAGCCTGTAGTGCTAATACCATTACTCTTTCAAAAGTGATTGATACAAAGGGCTGGCTTTAAAATACTAGGCTGTCCAGTCTCCATGTATGATAAATAGCCTCAACATGATTATATTTAGAAGAAGAAAAAAACATCCCTCCTAAAAGCTTTAAAGTGTGTGCTAAAGAAAACACTAGAAAACATGTCAGCATTTTGTATTTCTTAATGATTAAAATTTACAAAAGCATAATTGACGAACAAAGAGAACGATGGCAATATTTCAAACAAATTTAGTTTTAATGGATTTTAATAAAAATATCCAGCATTGAGAAAGAAATTACTCTTCATTCAGTAACTTTGTCAAGAGCTGAGCTTATCTTTAGTCATTGCAGTTTAAAAGTGCTTATGTTACCAATAAAACTGTAGAAGAATAATTAAACTGTAAAATCAATGTAAATATAGTATTATAGTCTTTCAAGAAAATCAATTCGTGTTTTGATTTATGCATTTACCACCAGACTATTTACTCAAAGAAAAAATATATATAAATAACTCTATTTGATTTACAATTTGGTCAAACTATATTTAACTGATCAGCAAATTCTACTCCCAGTTGCATAACTTGGTCATCAGTCCACTGCAGTCATTCTTCTTTCAGAAATTTCAATAATTAAAAGGTAAAATTATATTGAAGCTTTTATTAATTGTATCAATATTTAAAATGAGTTGGAATACACTAATGATAATGTACTACCTGCAGGCTTTAAAAATAAACAATATAATTTCAATATATTCTCTTTAAATATTTTGCCATTTTTGTTGTATATTCTTTTTTTATTTTTGAGTTTAGAGGTGTTTTATACATTCTGGATGTACTTTATGTATCTAGTGCATATTAGCAAAGGTTTTCATCCAGCCAGTGGTTGCTGTTTAAAGTTTTGTATCAGTGTTTCTTTTTCTTTCTTTTCTTTTTTATTATTTAGCACTTAGTCTACAGGGTCTCACTACCTGTTCAGACTTACAGTGATCCTCCTGTTTTCAGACTCCGAAGTGTCGGTCTTATAGGCCTGTGCCACCATGCCCAGTCTCAATCACAGTGTTAATGAACCCCGAGGGCGAGGCCAGCATGCCAGGAATTGGACCCCCATCCCTAAGTCTTTCCTAGCAGGTGTTTTCGTCCATGGGGCTACCTAACCTGCTCTTCAGTGTTTTTCAAAGAGCAAAAACCTTAATTTCCATATTTTGGATATAGATTGTGCTTTTAGTGTCTTGCATAAAAAATATTTCCATATTATAGGATCACAAGGACTTAATTTTTTTTCTATAGTTTCTAACTTTAAGAACTATACTCGGTCCTATGATCCTATGATCCACCATCAGTTAATTGTGTATATGAATGATATGATATGATATGATATGATATGATATGATATGATATGATATGAAATGTATACTGATGCTCAAAATACATAAAATGATTGTACAAAATTTTGATCAATGTACTGAAAATATTGGTTTTATTTATGGAACTATCATTGAATTATGATAGAAGTTAATTGATGAAGTTAAAAATATCAGAAGTGGATACACATACACCATTTTTCTGAACTATCTTATATTTATGTACTTAGTTATCTTGAGGTTAATGTCACATTATGTCTATTACTATAGCTTAATAATATAACTACAATTTATATTATGGACATGCTTGAAATTTCCTATTTTTCCTTTCCATTTTGAATACTTTAGGAATTTTGCTTTCTGTGTTATATCTGATTTTGGATTTTAGAATCAACCTTTTCATTTCTACAAAAATCTCTTTTAGGAATTTCATTAAAGTTATCTTCAATTATACATTAATCTAAGGAGAATTGATATTAACAACAAAAAATTCTTGATTTGTAAACAACATGGTTCCCCATTTATTTAGATTTTAATTTTTTTACAGTGCTCTAAAGATCCCAGAGTCATGCACATACTCATTTTACTAAATTTGATCCTAATTACTTTAGACTTTTGATGTTATTTTAAATGGCATATACTATTTTTTAAATTCACTCTGAACATTTCATTAACAGCACACAGAAGTAAGTTTATTTTATATTTCCTTGATGCTAATGGAAAAGTATGATTATATGTAATATTCAAGTAAGAGGATGAAATATTACATACAAATAATAAAGCACCAAAATTTAACTTTAAGTAGAAGCAACAGGACTCTCCCATGCTCAAGTAAGGAGAGAATGCTCCTTCTCGATAGCTGGCCTGAAAGTCATGAATTTGAATAATTTTTGAAGAAGAAATAACTAACTCGTTGTAGTCTTAAAAAAAAAAAATCAGCATTCCAAAAATAGGGAATTAAAAACAGAGGGAAGAAAGAATGACTTAAATCTAAAAAAAAAAAAAGAGTAATTTGGTACAATGCAGCGCAATCCTGTGTGTGGGTGAATTGCAGAAAGATACTCAAAATAATTTTTTTCAGTCTGAATGTAGACAGGTGTGATGATATTTTTAATATAATAAGTAAAATATATTCTCGTTATTACACAATGGTTTTATCAAAATAGCAGTGATACTATTATTCTAAATGTTAACTTAAATCATTTACAATACTAATATCTTTCATATATAAGGAAACATTTGCAATGTGTCAAGAAGTACAGGGTATTTCCTGGTTCACGGTTTTACTTCATGCAGTATCAGTTACCTGGAGACAACTGTTATTTAAACTTATGAAATGGAAAATTCCAGATCTCCATAATTAACTTCATAATACACACAACCTGGAGTTCTGTGCTGAAATGTCACAATACGTAACTATGTCCTTAGATATGAGGCATTCTTTTGTCCAGCATATCCTCATGTACAAAAATACCAACTCACTAGTCACTGAGTAGCTATCTCAGCTAACACACTGACTACCAGCAATTGTGTTTAAATGTTCCATACATGGAAACCTAATGTTATGCAACAAGCTTTCTGCATTCCCCTGACATTCTCTCAATACTAAGCATCAAATCATTTCATATCACTCTAAGCAATATAAGTATAGCACAGTGATAGATTTTGAGACAGAGAACATTCACAAAACCTTTTACATGTCATTTTTTACTTCTATGGATTTTATAATTGTATACTGCTCTTCTAGTTCTCTATTTAATTTACAAATTGAAGTATCTCTATATAGGGAAATAATTTCAGGAACTGACAAAAGACTTCAGAAATTATCAAATGTGAATAATTAGGAAGAGCTTCTATACATTTCATTTATGAAATAATAAAGCCTTCTGAAAAGTGTAGTATGTTAATTGGATCTATGCTTTGCATCCAGAAATAAAATGCAAGGTGGACTGAGGATGCAAAACCTTCTCATTGACATAGGTATGAGAATTAATATTTTAAATTGATTAAACATCCTTGGATTTCTTTTCTCTCTAAGAAATGATGTTTCACTGTGAAAATTCTTTAGTACAATTAATGATTAGGTAAATTTAAATGTCTTAGTTAACTTAGCATGACTATACCAGAATGCCAGAAAGTTTAAAATTTATAAATGGTAAAACATTCGTTCATTTTGCTAAATGTAAATATAGGACCCCAGAAGCAGTGAGGGCCTTTGCCCTCTATCACCTATGAATAAAAGTTAGAAGACCAAAACTCTCAAGACTAGAATAGTAAGAGATGGTCTATTTGCTTTTTATAGCAAACTCACATTTAGTAACCTCTTCACTCCTGTAATAACAACATAATGTACATATTTTTTAATGTATTTGATTGTTGCATCATCTCACTATGCAACTCAGATTCATAGTGATGCTCTTGCTTTCAGCCTCCCTAGCATTCTGGATGCAGGGCTGGTGGGGCATGTGGTGCTGAGGATCAAACTGCAGTCCCTGTGGTTGCCTAGGCTTGCCTGAGCATGCACTTCAGTCTGCTGTGCTATCTTCGCTGGCCCCCAACATAATCTAATTACAAAGGCAGATCCTTTATGACCTAATCACTTAAGGCTCTAGAACCTAACATATTGCATTGGAAATTAAGCTTCCATCATGTAAATCCTAAGAGAATCACTTAAGCCATAGCATGCAGTGATCCCCTCCCAATTCAAAGCCTTCCTCACAATGTAACATATGATCTTTAAATCCCAGTCATTCCAAAAGTCTTCATGCCAGTATCAACTCACATGCAAAGCTCAGTGTCTCAACTAAATGAATTATGAGAACAATAGTCCAAAAGAAAAGGTAAGTGTAAAATAACATATGTGTGTGTACCTGTTTCCAATTTAGTGAAAAATTGAAATATATATATATATATATATATATATATATATATATATATATATATATATATATATATATATATATATATCTTTTAAGTTGGAAAAAATCTCAATTGTTTCTTATGCTGTGTTTTATCCTTTGCGCACTGATGTAAGTGTTGGGTTGGGCACTCAATGTTCAGGCAGCTCTGCCTGTAAGACTCTGCCCTCCCAGCAGTTATAACAGGTCAAAACTGTATGCCAAATACTTGACTTGGTTACAGGCATCTCAACTCTAGCCGAGCCATACCAAACAAGATGGTGATACACAGCATCTTGGAGATGCTGTGGTCTCGCTCATAACTCTCTGGAAGCCATTCGGTCGGTGGCCTGTTCTGGGCTTTAATGCGTTTAAAGGTGTCCGACATACTTTTGTACTTTTCATGTTGTGAAATGTGCCTAGCTCTTTTGTAGCCAGACCAATACATTTCACTCCCTCAGCTTTTATGCTTTTTATTTTGTTTTGTTTTTTCTTTCCTTTTTTCTGTGATACTGGATTTAAACTCATGGCTTCTTGAATTGAGCTACATCATCCAGGCTTTTGAAATTGTCTTTCTACATGATCATGTTGCAAACTTTCTAAATCTTTCAAATCAATGTCTGTTTAAGTATAAACTCTGTCTTTAAATAAATTCCCTCTACTCCTATTATTATGTTATTTTTAAAGTAACTAAAAAGCTTCTTCAATATTTTGCTTAGAGCATAAACATATAGTATATCACTCTGAAATTTAGCAATCATTAGAGGCCTTAGTCACAAGCACAATTTACCTAAATTGTGTCCCTTTGTAATAAAAATAAATGTTGCTGCACTGTCCAGTAAGACTTTTATCATTTTTATATATATAGTAAAGTTTCATATATATATATATATATATATATATATATATATATATATATATATATATATATATGCCAATATCCTATTCAATCTAAGCTATTTCAAAATTTCCCTTCAGAAATTTTTATCTTTTGCCACAGCACCAAAATTTCCTTCAAAGCTTAGCTCATAAACTTTTCTCCACTCTATTCTTCAAAGTTTTACTTTCTTCTCCAATTGTTCTATTTTTATCCACTTTCAAGTCACTTCAATATTTCCAGATATTTTTATAGAAACCACGGTACTTCTACAAAAAACTGTAACAATCAAGATTCTCTTGAGATAATGCACATACAGTTGACGCATTGATAAATGTTAGGTAGGTAGGTGGGCAGAGAGAGATGTATTTAGGAGCAGAATTTACTCCATTGATCATGAAGGCTGAGAACTTCATGACAGGCCATCTGCAAATGAGAGACCATGAGATATAAGTAGCCTAACGGAACCCTCCAATGAACTCCAGAACTTGGGCTGAAACCATCAGGCTCCAGCATGCAGACACCTCCACAAGCCTCCTCATTCATTCTGTGGATGACCATTCCAGGTCAGCCTTGCAACTCTTATTCCTTTGGATATCTTGTGTTGTTGCTATTTCTTTATTAAACCATGACTGATATGGAGATATGGATGAAAAGGGAGGGCAGGGGAGAGAGCGTGAGAGAGAGAGAGAGAGAGAGAGAGAGAGAGAGAGAGAGAGAGAGAGATTCTTTTGGTTACATGAAGGTCCTAGCAAATTGAATGGAGCCTGTTCACATATTAGGTCAATGTTCCTCCAGTGTAGGAACTCATAGCAAATCTACATTAGAAATGCCCTCACACAGAAACCCAGGAGAAATGCTTTATTGGTTCTTTTAATCTGGAAAATAGATAACTAAAGTTTGTTATCATTCATTCTTGATTCTGCTGCTAATGCTGATTTTAATTTTCATGGTGCAATCTTATTTTTTCTTTATTATCAAAGTTTATTCTTGGGTCAGATCTTTTCAAGGAAAACAGCTGTCATTGTGTTACAGTACTCTGGGTTAATAGCCAGTCTGTCTAGTATTTGTATTGAGCTGTGTAGGTATAGATCACTAAGTCTATAAGGACAAATAAATATATAATATATATTTAAGACACTTCAAACATGCACCTAAGAGCAGAGTAATAATTCTAAGAAAGTCCCAGTGTATGCGTCTTTAAGGCTGCATCTCTCAGCTGAAGTTGAGGCTCAAGAGATGTTGAGCTCTAAAATAAGATTTGAGCACATTTTCTACACTTCTCAGCAACATAATGGGCTTCCTTGTAGGAAACCAAACTTAAGTCTTGTGGTGTATTTTAAATTCCCAAACCACAGAAATAAGATACAAAGAAGACATAGCCAATAACTAGGACAATAGTTACTGTCCTAAGAAAATTGTCCAAAGAAAATTAGGTCAAAGTAAAGGGAATAGAAACTCTGGAATGGAAAGATTTGATGTTGATTTTGGATGACCCAAGAATACTGGTATAAGAAAAGGTGAAGAGAAAATAATTCAGATACTGAAAACTTTTTGAATACACAGAAAAAATATTTGCCCCTTTGTGTGGGGCTAAGAGGTGGAAAACAGGTCTAAAAAGAAAAGAAAGTTATATTAGTAACAGAAAAGTTAGTATCTGAGTAGACATAGGAGTTCAAGATGCCAAGAGCATCTTATAATATATGTAAGATCATGCTTGTGTAGAAATGAATATGTAATATATATTTAAGACACTTCAAACATGCACCAAATATCAACAAAATTAAAAATGTAAAGAAATAAATGTAAAAATATCAGCATATTTTGTACTCAGCCAAGATAAAACTGAAAAGTAATTATGGCAACTTGTTATATTTATACTAATATTAAAGACTCAGTTTTTAAAAATCAGATAAGTTAAAAACTGAAGATCGGGGCCTGTGACAGAGCTCAGCAGATGAAAGCTTCTGATTAGCCAAGTTTAGGCAAGCTCAGGGGCCATGGTTTGATCCCTAGCCCAGCTTGCTACTCCAGCCCCACCCACTAGGTGGGCGGAGCCAGCCACAGAGTCCAGGCCTCGCTGGAGAGGCTGAAAGGAAGAAGATCACTGTGAGTCTGAGCTGTGTAGTAAGATCCTGCAATAACCAATATATTTTAAAAAACAAACAATGTGAAGATCCAGTTTGGGAATACGCATTCCACAATATTAGTGTCCTGGACTTACATGATTAATAACTTCAAAAATTATTTCATTAAAATTAATAATTTTATAGGAAAGACTCATTTGGTAGATATAATTCTAGAACAACATTGAAATAATAATTGTAATGCAAATAGAAATTGATAAATCAAATTCATATAAATTTTAAAGTGATTTTCTTTGCAAATTTTTGTTCTTTGTTGTACCCTTCTGTTACTGCTATATAGACTAAATGAGATCATGCTTGTGCAGAAATTAAAGTGTAATATATATATTTAAGACACTTCAAACATGCACCAAATATTCAATATCAATTTTATAAATTGAAAGAAATAAAAATAAAAATATCAGGGAATTTTTATTCAACCAAGATAAAACTTAAAGCAGATTTTTTGTGTGTACTTCACTTTTAAGAGTACAACAAAAATTAGTAGACAGAAGAAAAAGAGAAAATTTTAAGTAATACACAGAAAATTTCTTCATATTGCAAGAATGCTTGGAAGATACTACCAAGAGGCTCTTGACCTCATCTTTTATAAGAAAAGAAAGTATCTCAAGTGGTTCAGTACTTTATTTTTAACCTTGGTTTCATTAATTTAGACATGCAGTAAATGTCCTTTTGCAGTGTACTTGCTTGGTCAAATAAAAAGAGATTGTAATAGCTGGGAATTGCAAGAAAAATGATGAAGGATTGGTCAAAGTGAGGTAAATTGCTTTTGGTATTGGTTTGCAGTAGGGATGGAACTGGGTTGCAGATATTAGTTATTTCTCCAAAAGTAAAAATAAATAAACTGAAGAACTTAATCCTCGAAGCATTTACTTTATCTCACCCTCTAACACAACTTATTCATTGTTAATATTCAAATGCAGTTTAGGGAATTCCAAAAAGAGTACTGTATTTTTAATTGTTTTTAGTTAAATAGACATAGTATTGATCTCAGGCTTAAAATCAGTATTTTACCATCCCCCGGAAAAACTGATAAAATTTTGAAATATACTTTCAAGAAGTGTATGTTTAAAAAAATATAAAAATGCAGATCACCAAACATGATTTCCATTCTACCATTAAGTAAATTAAATCATGCCCCAAAATAGACCTTCCTATGTAACTTTTCACCTTAATTTGCTACATAACAGAAAAGATACCTCATTACATTCTCTTTCTCTTCAATTCTGCTTGCATTCTCTTTGATTTAATACCTTTTGGTATTAAAAAAATACGAAGGTATTAAAAAAATACTAAGATCCTAGCATTTTACCAATATATATTATGGTAATTAAAATTAAGAGCTATGCAATTCTCAAATTAATCAGGTAAAAAATATGTGGATTTATACTTTTCATAATAAATCTTAAACAATGATTATGCCACACAACTGTTTTGCATTGATTTCTTTCCAAAAGAAGTAGTTTTTATTGATAATTTTGGCACTGGCTTAAAATGTTATTTCTACTTAATTATCAAGCATTTTTCCTGCTTTCTTAGTAGTGTTAAATGAGAATTGTAGTATAATAATTCTGCTTTATGCTCCATTTTTATGCATAAGATTTAATATATAATATTGTTTTATTAAAGGGCTAGTGAAATAAAAGCATAAAGAGATTAATTACTATCACATCAATAAAATCTATATCTGCTTGATTTTATAGAAAAAATCAAGTTCTAACCACTTAATTAAAATATATCATGTTTTACTTTCATATTTGAAAAATTTCTACTATATAATAATACTGATTTTTTACCTCAAATGTGCCATTATTTCTGCCAGTTACTTTAAAAATCACATAGCGATTTCTCAGAAGAATAAATAATTTTAGTAGCATAGAGGAATCTGCTTTGGTGAAACTAGGTTAATTGGTATTATTTTTATATATCTTCACTCCAAAACAATGAATCATACTGAATCTGAAAAGAGTGAATTGAATGAGAATGTACTCACCACTCATCTTAACTGTATTGGATTTGGAGAATTGATTTTATGGCAATTCTGAGCAATTGCCCAATTTAAGGGAAATTATCTCAGATAGTGCTCACTGTAATTTTAAAGTTACTATCTTTTCTAGAGGTTATTATATCATTGATAACTGAGATTTTTTTCTCCCAGCTGTTCAATTGCAAATAAACAATTTGAGCTTCACTTTATTTATAATTCAATGATGTCAGGAACAATGACAGAGATATTCATCTACTTGGCAGATTTCATGGAAACATGCATTTATGAAAATACTGATTTTATATCTACACTGCATAATAGTGAGATGTACTCCAGAGTAACCTGTTCAGAAGACTATTGTATTATAATCTCAGTTCTCTGGGGAGTTATTTAATCAAAATAGCTCTGCTGAAGAGCACTACAAGAGAAGACTTGAAAAAAATGTCAGAGGATCAAGGAGAGACAAAGGACTCGGAATTCTAATACTAAAAGTAATTTAGTGCTTCGATGCACGGTAATTTTTTTTCCCTTAAACTTGAGGTGAAAAAAATCTCAGACAGGTGAGGAATATAAGAGTTACAAATGAGTAAATGGCAAAATAAATTTTCATAACCATGAACGCTTAAGTTAAATTTGTTAAATAGAAATGGAAATTTAAGTCACACTACGCTCCTTAATAATCAGTTAGTGGAGCACTAATTGGTGCCACATGACTATCAGCAACCATACTGAATCTTTTATTCTCTTATATTGTAACAATTCTCTGCACACCAAACTTCGAGTAAGCACTCCCATAACCCTGTGAGCTAAACTCTTATACTGCTCATGCCTTACAATAACTTGGTGGCGCATGCCTGTAATCCCAGCACTCGGGAGGCTGAGGCAGGAGGATTGTTGTGAGTTCGAGACCAGCCTGAGCTACAAAGTGAGCTTAAGGCCAGCCTGAACTGCATAGTGAGACCCTGTCTCAAAAAGACAAAAAAAAAAAAAAAAAAAAAAAACACACATTTTTGTATAGTAAATTTGCTATCAAGATGTACATTTTTATCTTACTCTGGAAATGTATAATAATTACTCTATTAATGAGTAGTTTGTGTTTAACCAACATGCCTAATTATCTTAAACTTTGATTATCGAGGCTTGAACAACATAGGAAGCATGCAAAGTTATGGTGAGTTTTATTTAAATTCATCTTAGCATGCAAATTCATTATAACTGTCTCAACCATTCATACACGCCACCCAAATTTCCTCCCCCACCATCACTATCAGTAGCATTCTTTCCTTTGTCATTATTAAAAGATGACATCCTGGGCCAGGGAGACAGCTCAGAGGCAAAAGCACCTGCCTGGCAAGCATGAGGTACTGAGTTCTATCACTGGTACCACAAAAAAAAAAAAAAAAACATAAAAGATGACATCCTTGGTTTTGTATACTTATTAACACGATGACTGAAGATTGTACCACCTGCATAGCAATTGTGAGGTCCTGAGTTTGATATCTGGTACACCTGTCAAATTAATAATGTTATTAAATGATTCCTTTTCTTGTTGAAACATCCCAGTTCAACATACATGTCAATATATCTGTTTGAAAATTAGTAATTTATTTCAAAGTAATCCAGAGCTTCCCTCTTTTGTCTTTACTTGTTTTGAGCATTATCTATAATAACAGAGCAATACATTCTTCTTGTTACTTCAGAAAGCAGTCGATAGTATGTGGGTTTTATAGAAAATGAAAATACGAACACAAATTTAACAGTGGATGCCTGCCAGAGCACAGTTGCTTTCTTTGAGTTGGAGAAACCTTGAATTTGTCTGTCTGTGTTTGGATTTATTGCCACACACCTGATATCAGTGTTTGACTTGCTAGTTAACTTGTCTATTAGTCATTGCTTTATTCATAACTTCAACCAAGCTCAGTTCAAAAATTATCCCATATAAAGCAAACTTACACTCCATCAATGGTCATTTACATTCAGTGTTGTTCCAACTAGCAGTTTATATGTATTTTTGTATTTCATTAGGGAAAATGTAACATGCAAAGTGACTTGAAGTGACAAAGATGAAGATATTAATAATGGATAATATTTTTGAGCATTTCCTAACTCTCAGACATTATTTTAAGCTTTTAAGATAAATTATTTCAGTTAAGATAGCAACACTAAGATATAAGGACATCTCTAAACATTTTTAATAGATCCTGTAGAACTTGAAGCTATGTCAAGCTTTAAAGCACAAAAGAGATTCTCATTGTTCACCTGGCCACCCTCAGGTGTAGCTTTCTGCCAGTACCAAGTTCTATCTTCTTTTGGCACATGAGAGGAACAGGCCTCTCTACCTCTGTCCAGTGAAATACCACTGCAGTTCCTTTTATTATTTCTGAATGGCTGAGTTAAGAATCAATGTGTGGTTTACTCATATATTTTCCTTTTTATATTAAGCCCCAACTTCAGTGATAAGATGTATACCAACATCCCTAACCAAAGCAATACGCATACTTTATTATTAGTGACTGAATGTTAGACATTTTATTTTATTTTTATTTTTACTTTTTGCATTGCAAAATGATTTTTTAACGTTTCAGTATCATGTAAGGTGCATACACAATATTATACTTACAGGCATTATTATAGCAGATGTCTCTAATCAGTGAATGAAGAGAGTGCAGCTATATACCTATTTTATTTCTCTACAGGTGATTTATATCACAGATTCAACAATTAACACCCTCTACCTTGTTATCTCCCCAGTGTCTGTCCATAGTATTACAAGCCAAAATAATGTCTTGTCCAACCACTATTATTACAAATCTTGCTTCTCAGAATTATTCAGAAGCACAGCATATTTATCCTAACTATATTGTTTATACACACACATCATGATTCTTCCTTTGTATCCCCCCTTTTTTTGTCTAGACCTGTCAAAGATGAACACTCCATTGTCATTAAACCAATTTAGGTGCCTGAACTCAGTGACACAATCCAACACAGTCCAGCATTTCACATTAACAGTGCGTTATCTGAAGAAGTTGTTGACTATAGCCATTTACAGCTCAACTTATTGTTATGGCCCCATGTTATATACGTCATTTTTATACTTTTCTGCTGGACCGTTAAGACTGAGATAGATCAAGACCTATATAACAAAAGATGTAGCTTTTGTTTCTGATGAGGTCAGTGATGTCCCCTCAGGGTTTATCTTGTGATCCTGTACCTTACTCTGTAGATCCTTTGTCTGTGTCATCCATGTCGATGAGTCACGGCCAATGCTTGACCAGATTGCTCTCTGTGAGAGCCTGAGAGAAAGTTTTCTCTCCATGTAACTGTCCCCAGACACACTATAAACATCAGTTAGACATTTTATTGGAGAAGAGGTACATGATTTTACAATGTTCATTCTTTCATTCAATCAGCATATTTGAATCTTTTCTCCCTGCTAGGAGCTCCTCTGAGTAGTAGAAACATTTCAGTGAGTGGAAAAGACAAAAATGCATAGTGTGCCGGGCGTGGTGGCGCATGCCTGTAATCCCAGCACTTGGGAGGCTGAGGCAGGAGGATTGTTGTGAGTTCAAGACCAGCCTGAGCTACAAAGTGAGCTTAAGGCCAGCCTGAACTGCATAGTGAGACCCTGTCTCAAAAAGACAAAAAAAAAAAAAAAATGCATAGTGTCTTTAAAGCTTATTTTATGTGAGAAAAGATACAGAAAAAAGGGAAATTTAAACAAGTTTAAAAAAGCAAATAAATTCTGAAGAGTAATAAAGTGCAATAGGGAAAAAGATGAAACAGTAGCAGTAAGGGAAAAGCTAAAGTAGGTAACAAATAAATGAAATCTTGGTATAGGCATATTTAACTTCCGGCTGAGAGATAAAAGGAAAAATGGAATTTACCATGTAGCATAAGAACATTTTGGGAAATGGACAGCAACTTTATGTCATAAAGAGCAAAAAAGAAATCATGTAGTGAATCTGAGTAACTGCAGAAAATACAATGAAAAAAAGACTTAAGACTTGGAAAAATATCTAGTAGACTACTAACTTTCTAACTTAAAATAACTTGCTTACTAAACAATATATTATTGAGGAATGAATGAAAGAACAAACTCTGTTGACAACATTCAGTCATTCTAATTCCTTATTCCAAAAAAACAAAGTAAAAACTCCTGTATGGCTACATCAGATTTCTATCCAATCAATATATGTTAAATATGTGTACAGTCTTCATAGGTATGCTCAAACACCACTTATCCCTGGATCCAGTCTCACTGAAAAAATACAATGATACATATAAAACTTTTTCTCTTTAGTTATGATAGCCAAATTTAATAAAATCTGACCATTCAGAATATAAAATGTTTTACTTATGACAATGATTGTTTTAGAAAGTTGTGCTGGAAGAACAAGAAATAGATTATTGGTTGTCATTTTGTACCAGGAAGTCCATGACTATTTCAAAATTAACTATATCTTGTGTTGCAATATCTGATTTTTATGATTATTGAGTCAGTCTCCTTGGTTTGGTTATTTAATATTGTAGCAAAAAATGACACCTCCCACCCAGGATACTTCCATTTCTTAGTAACCCAGGCAAGTAATAGTTCCTGTTCCTTTTCTGGTTGCTTCTATCCTTGTTATGCCTAGCTAGGCACTATGATGCCTAACTGTATGAACCAATCCCCATATAACAAGCGATTTTGCCTCTCTTCTTCCTGCTTACTTACCCAGTGTAAGTCCTACACTACTAGGAAGTGGAACCTGATACTTTGGGAATGATCCTAGTCAGTGCCAACTGACATAAAATAAGTCTGCCTCCAAATCCTGGGTGTTGTTTCTGCTTGTTGCTGTATCTGGTGCACTGATGAGGAAAACTGACCAGGTTGAACTCTTTGGTTGCCGTTTGTGGCCCTTGTAAGGGAAGCAAGGCCTCTCCAGGATAGCAAAGTGTGCCCTCAAGATTTCTCAAGTCTGTTCAGTGATTCGGAGGAAGATTGCTGGCTCCCTGCTTGAATGTCCAACAGTGAACCCTAAAGGGAAGAGGATGCTAACTTTCTGTCTGTCTGTCTGTCTGTCTGTCCGTCCGTCCGTCCGTCCGTCCGTCTGTCCATCCATCCATCCATCCATCTGTCCATCTGCCTGCCTGCCCAACCATCTGTCTGCTGGCTGTGTGACTGATTCTGTGAGGCCTACAGGGGCACCCCATTTAGTCAGTTTGTAGTTCTGCTCAATTCAGGCAGAGAAAGAGCTTGATCAACTCTTGCTACTTAGGGCCACATTCAAGGGACCTTAGGAGAAATATTTAGCCTCTGAATACCAGCTGAACACTTGCGTAGATGAGTGGCATGGATGGCATAAGCAATAGACTACTCCTCCAGGGACCAACACTGGAAAGCCCTGGCCAAGGTAGCTTAGCTTTCATCTGCAGGTCCCTGGCAATTGACCCATGCCATAAGGGGGGCCATGCACCCTCCTCAGTTAAATCATATCTAAATCTGCATAAGGGAAGCTGCCAGGTGGGCATCTGAATGGTCCCTCTGAGGGGTGCCCACTGTTTGTCTGTTGCATCATCATTCAAGTATATACAACTTGAATAGTGTAATAGAATGACCAGTAATTAATTAAACTTGAAGGGAAATAGGATGGTGAGCAATTAATTAAAATGCATAGTAGTTGACTGCAAGGAAGAGTTTTTTTGTTTTTTTGGCAGAACCAGGAATTTAACTCAGGCCCTCGTGCTTGCTAGGGAAACACTTATTCCACTGAGCCATCTTCCCAGTTTCCAAAAAAGAGAGGTTTTAGGGAGTAAAAAATTAAATCAAATGGCTCCCTAGATATCAAAGATAGTACTTAATCTTTTAAACATTAACAATATATTTATTATATTTGCTGAGGAAACAAACACTCTTACTTCAAGGTAAGAAAACAGTAATTCCTAGAGTACTACTATAAATGGTGTGTGTGTCTATAGTAAAAATTAAGCCGGTCAGTCATGCTTGTCTTTATCCCAATCATTCACCCCACCTGGAAGCTCAGGCCCACCAGCTGAATTTTCTCTGATGATCTGATCAACTCTAAGTACAGTGACTGTAGCATTAACACTCATTTAATAGCCCAGAGTTTTCCCAGGTAAGTATCTAGAACATGAGATACTAGCACCTAACTTATGTCCCTTCCTAAAAGCAATTCAAGGAAAAATTCTATAAGAAGATAAACTTGAGGACCTTGTCTAGAACATATCATGGAGTTACTGACAATCCTAATATTCCTGTTGCTAGTTGGGCCTTGCCTCAAAAGATCACATGTAGTATGCCTAGCAGAGATTCTGGGGAAAATAAGGAAGAGAAATATAACAGATAATGCCTCCTCCAAGACAATATACTTCAGCTATTTAGTTGTCTGAGTAATAGTTTATGTTTCCGTTCTAATTGCTTCTGTCTTTTACAAGCAGATGGTTACTGTGATGCATGCCTGGTCACTATGATGCACACTGTATAGTCCAGTTCCCAAAGGATTAGCCATTCTGCCTCTAGCTCTCCCGCCTAATTTGCCCATATAATCCCTAGACCACCAACTTTCAGGGCCTGATATTCTGGGTGTGATCCTAATCAGTGTTTGTAGACAAAAATAAATCTTCCTCCAATCCTGGATGTATGTCAGTATTTCCACTTGCTTTCGCGATATGTCGCAAAACCCAAAACTTTATTTCTTACTTGCATTCAATCTGTGATTAATAAATTTGGAGTGGATTTGACAGATTTCTTTTTCCACATATTAAGGAGCCCCTGTTTGCAGTGATGTCTGAGTTTTAATATGCCATTTCATCCTCTGAATGATAGACTCATGCTTTTTACATAACTGTAGAAGCACATTGCCATGCCAAAAGAGAAGTTCTTGAAAATATTGTATCACAAATAAGGAACATTTCTGAATGGCTAATCACTTATGAAAGAGAATATTCAAAGAATGTGCATGCTGCTTTTTCAAAATAATAAGGTATCTCCTTCCAGGAAGAATAGTACCTTTTCTTTCATAATATTAAGCACAATGTCTCTCATTTTGGTAAGCAGGATTTTTTAAGCCATAGTTTGTCTTCATTAGACTTTTATTAAGAAAAAGAGGAATTAGCATTGCTTATGGTGTTTTGCTTATGGGCTAAACATTTTATTAACCTTAGGTTTATTCTAAATCACTCCACTAAAACCTAAATAACAGCTTAAAGTGCAAGCATTCTGCTATATAAAAGGTAAGAAAGTGTCAAATTCATCTGCTTCTATTGTTTTCCTACAGATTAAATTTGCAAGAGTTAAAATATTGTTCTATCTACTTGGGAACTACCTATATGTATAGTATAGTTATGCCTTGATTCAAGAATTTAATACCATTCTAGAAAACATGGTCGCATCTGTGTTTGGCCAAGAAAACTAGAGGCTGCTATATTTGTCGCCCAATGCTAACAAAACAAAATTTTGCCAAATGTGTCTGTATATGAATGAAATTATTCAAAAAATATTTATGAGGTGAGGTATCATTGTACTTGCAAAATCTTTTGAAAAATTCAATATGAAATTTAAAAGTATCATTTTCATATATCTTTGAAGACAGAATTTTATAGTTACATTAAATTGAAGCATGAGGAATTAGAAACCATGTCTTTATTTATTTATTCGTTTGCTTGCTTTGCCTATTTTTAGGCAAGATCTTCCTATGCAATTCAGGCCAGACTTGAGTTCACTTGGTAACATCGAACTTGCAAAGATCCTGCCTCAGCTATGGAGAAGCCATTCTTGAATGGAAGAAGCAAAACTGTTGTGTTAGAAATCATTTGCTGAATTAAAAATCTACCTTGTTCGTGTTTCAAAGTACTCTACTAATGATTTTTGTTTTTGTAATCCTATGCATGAATTTATAATTATTTTGTGTTTTATTCTTCTAATTCTCTTTAGAGCTCTATGTAATGTCCAGTTGTGCAATATAATGTGTTCATTTATATTGTCTAGCTTTGTATTGAAATAGATAAAAAGGTTAAAGCTTTGACTAAATCAGATGAAAAACACTTGATGAATTTCCACTAACAACTGATACCATCGAACTAATTTCTAAATTAAGAGAAGAATTACCAATATTCTAGAATTGATCATCATGCCTCACCAAATTTGTACATCGTTCCTTAAGGATTGAAAGTTATTTTACTATTTGTGAAATTTATATGAATAAAACCTGAGTTTCATTACATCTAGTGTGTCTGTGATTCAGGGGTCACCAGACTTCCTTCTCAGTCTTCCTCTCTCTCTCCAATATAGAAAGAAGAGAGTCAAAAAAGACCAGTGCAAAGCAAAAGTAACTCCATTATAGGTATTGCTAGGAATAATTGATATCTGCAGTAATTGTTATCAATCACAGGTGAATCTGGAATGATGGTCCTGATTTATGGGGCATGGTGTCCCACTCTACCCTTTGATGGGAAACATTTGATTGGATGTTGTGCTTCCTGTTAGGATTTTGTTCTTGTAGGCTAACAAGGAAATTTGGGTAGGCATGGCACTGTGCACTAGGAAGGATAGTGCTACTTTCACAGAGGCAAGTGTCAAAACTACAATCTGTCATGTTCAAACCAAAAATCATGGTTAAATACTCCTTGATTCTCATAGAAGCACAGAGATGGGATGCTTTTCATGTTATGGATTAGCTAATGGCCAACTTGTAACACCCAGTTGAATTGAATATGCATTGTGTTGTATGTGATACACTGATTGGAATAGCATAAAAAGCTAATTTTAGGGGGAGATGGTGTGCTATTGACTCTTCTGGAACAGCTTGGTGTACTGGATTTCCTGATATGAACATTGTTCTCACCATCACAAGAGCTTGTGACCTTTCTTTTTTTTTTTTTTTTTTTTTTTTTGCAAAATCAGGGATTTAACTCAGACCATTGTGCTTGCCAGGGAAGCACTTATCCTACTGAGCCATCGCCCCAGCCCCAACTTGTGACCTTTCTGTTGCTGAGGATGCCTGCATTTTCTTGTGGGGGAGCTCTAGTCCTTACTTTGTCACTTTTTGGCTCCAGTACAAATCCCTCAACCTGTTGGTGAAGATCTTTATCCCACTAGTGCAGGCTTTCTAGCTTCTACCACCAATCTGTGGGCCTTCCAAGAAGTGATTACTGAAATAGACTTGCATAAGACATTGTGGGCTCTAAATTTCTAGCCCGACTTGTGCAGGACATTGCCATAAGTTCTAGGTTTTCTCTGGACCTGTCCAGGATATTGTTGTAGGATCTAGACAATGAGCTGGACTCCTTGGGTCTCTAGTGAATAGATAGATCTGCACTGTTGAAATTTGGATCTCCCTTACTCTGGATGAATATTATAAAATTATCCTATAAATTTCTTACCCTGTATTAATTCCTTTCTCTTGGAAACCCTGTCTGCCACATTCATACTCTTAAATGGCTTGCATCTGTCCCTGTATTCATGCCACTGGAAATGATCATCCTCCTGCCCTGCCTGTTTGGGGATAGGGCAATAAATGGCGGGGCGGTTGATCCAATGGGCCACAGCAGAGGAAAGAAGATGACTGGCTCCGCCAAGTGCCATCTGCCTGACCACTGGAATTTGGCAGCCTCTAGGTGAGGACAAATAAATCCCACCAGGAGACGAAACATGTATGAATGAAGTGTTAGCCCTACAACTGAGAAACTAATGGTAACCAGTTGGCGCTCAGACCTATTTGCAGACATGGCTGGAAGCTTTCAGCAGCAGTGAGTGCCTGCAGTCTCGTTCTGGGCAGTCTGCATTGCTGTTGCTTTTATCACCTTGGTTACACTTTTCTTCTGGATGCTCAGTAGCAAGTTAAAACTAAACCAATATTAAAGCGTTTTTCCTTTTCAGTGTTCAAAACCAAGTCAAAGTGACACCAGTATTAATCCAAATTAACCACTTCCCAAATATCAAGGTCAGTTGAGGTTCAAGGCTTAAGCTTAAGAACTATTTGTGGGGCCACGTGTAGAGACTACTAGATCCTCTGTCGCTGTCAGCTTCCAGGATCTGTTACGTTCCTGCTTGGCCCTAGTGGCTTCCCATAGAATCCTGGATGATGTCCATTTCTCTAATGACCCCACCTTTTCAGCACATTGGACAGTGGTATAGTAGTGTTCTCTAAGGTCTAAGTCTCCTGGCCTAGGTGGTTAGTTAGTTTACACATTAAAAGTAATATTATCTTATAGAAATGGGCACTCTCCTGACCTGCATCTTTGTTGATCTTATAGTTCCAGGCCTAATGTATTGGTTATTCTCTTAGCACAGTTATCTTTATTCTGGCTCAAACCTCAGGGATTGAACACGGAAGGATCCATCACTACTACATTGAAACTGATAGGCTTGATTTATGATCACATTAAATATCAAAGACTTTGAAGCAGATAACATGACCAGGGAAATAGCATTTTTTTCTCAGGTCTATCTACTTTGCTACTAAGCAGTGTTCACTGAGATTACTGACATATAACAAAGATAAAAAAAAAAAAAAACTTGATGAATTTTAGAATTTGAATATCTGGGGAATGTTAACAGATAACAATTACAAAGCCTTACAGAGAAAATTTAAGATCAAGGTGAGCATAGTATTTTAGCATAGCAACTATGATGACATTTATTATATTAGAACTGATAAGGTTTGTCATTATCTCTGAAAAAAGCAACTTTTACTCAATTTGACTTAAAATGTCATGCAAGAATAATATTCCTATCAATAGACAAACCTCTTAGTTTATATATGTCCAATCTTTAATTTCTATAGGGTTGTTGTTTGGACTACAAAGTTTCTGAGCATTTCTTAATAAGGAAATCTTGTTTTGTCCATAGAGAATTTAAATTTTCATGATAGCCAATGTGAATGTATTGCAACAATATGTAAGGTTTATTGCACTGAGTGCCCCATAAGAGTCAAGCAAGGAATCCAGTGGGTGAAGTGTTATTGGACAAAACTGAAATGAATAAAATTAGTCCACTACTATTTATTCAATAGGGGGAATCTAGATACACAGTCCCTTCCAAGTCCAAGGCTCCTCACCTAGTCATCTAAACAATACTTTAGATGATTATAGACCTCAACAGACAACACATTATTCTAAACTGACAAAAATTTTAAGTGATTGTATAAGTTCTTTGCTAATCGAAAGAAGCATGTCAAAACGTTATTACACATAAACTACAATCACCAGTGTATTGATAAAATCCATCTTCAGTATCACTTTGATTGACAGATACCTCAGTGGAAACATGTCATTAACCTTAAAGACATTATTTTCACTTATTTGAATTATCCCACTGATGAACTACGTGAATAACAAGTATTTAAGCCAATATCCTCTGTGTCTGTCTATCTATACAGCATGTGTAGCAATATGCCTAAATTTGCTGAGTTTGGCTGTCCTGAAAACCTATACAAGCTGCTTTCCTTGGCCCCCAAAAGCCGAAACACAGAAAAAAATGGAGTTTAAAATAATGTTCTTTCCTCGATTTTCATTTTCAAATAGAGAATCTTCAGGTCTTGTGACCAGTTGCTAACACAAATTGACAGATAGATAAGCATACAAAACAAGGTATTTAAGTCAGAGTGCATATTTAGACATATGTTGGCTATGACACCTTTTGCAATAAGAACTCTGAAGGGCTTTTTTGTTTTGTTTTGATTTTTTGCTGACAAACACCCTAGTTTTACCTTTCTTTCCTAGTCTCTCTTTGTTGTAGTAGAAGAAGGGGTCTCTTTTCCAGATGATAATTCGTAGACACAGTGAAGTTTGGACAGAAGGCAAGCTTTAGCACCTATGGGAGCATACATCTTTGTTAACTTTGTCACCCCCAAAGTGTTTTTGCCTCTTACTGATCAAGAATTTAGTAAAGGAAAAAATCTAACCTAAATAGAAAAGTCACCCCTTCCAAAGCTCTTATGTATTCATCCAAGTCATCTGTAAGACTTCCTTTTCCTCATTTATTTTTTCTGAATTTTGAGTAAGTGGATAGATCAGCCTTAGTTTCTCCCTCAAATTGTTTTCAGGTGTGAGTACTCTAGCAGGAGGAGCTCTAGGGCCTGTCACAGAGTGAGGGGAAGCCAGAGCCTTACTGCTCCCTCTCCAGGTACCCCTCTTCTCTCCCTCAGCCTAAGACCTCTCATAAATCTTGATTTTTAGCAGCCAAGAGAGGTGGGGTCAAGTGAACATTTAGAAACCCATTTGGGATAATTTCAAAGGCTGAAAAGTTGGACCTATCCTAGGGAACCTCACTCCAATTTTCTTTTCTATTTTTGTAAAAGAGATCTAGTTGGAGGATGTAATCTAATTTAGAGAGCTTCCCAGGGACCCTCTATACTTGGCCCCAGAGGCCAATGCACCTATACTTCAGTGTAATAAAAATAGGAGCCTTTTACCTTGAAAGACTAAAGGTCTAATTGTTTCCAATATTTGAAGAGACATTTCAGAGGAGACAGGAAATAGCTGAGGATTCAGGCCTGATCTATGGAAAAAGAAAGAAAAAGAAGAAAAGAAAGCAAAAAGAGTTTAATAACGTAAAATGATTGGAGGCTAAATTATTGTCCTAATGAACTGCCTATTTAGCCAAGAGAGACTGAGCCCTGTAAAGCATTCCTAAACATAGTTCCTTCAGCCAGGCTCCAGAAAAGCATGCTCCCAACCTGAACAGGGGCAAGGCATGGTCTGCCAGTCCTGCTGCCACAGCATTCCATGTAGTCAGGCAGTGACATTTTTTAAAAAACACACCCAATGTACTTGGCTTCAAATTTTCCTCTGCCATTTTAAAAGGCATTGATATCTCTATGCCTCGAATGTATATAATTTCCAAAGGTCTTCTTTATGGGCCCTCACAGTGTCATCATGACCAAATCATGGTGGTTCTAAGGGATTTATAGTACTGGGAAGTGTGTGGTGAAATAGGCTTTAAAATCAGGACTTGAGTGGTTGGGCTTCTACTGATACTTAAAGAGGGGAGAGGTTTATAAAACCTTCCACAGTTGAAACAAAGAAAGGCTTTCTCTAGGACTCAAACAGTTCTATTGTCCTTATACAACATATCAGATTTCAAGACTATAGAAAAATAGGTGACAAATCAAGGGAGCAATGTTCATTTATTCATTTATTTATTTATATTTCTAGAACGATTGGCTGTGAAGACTGTAAACAATTAAAGTTTCCTTGTGGTGGTCTGACTGAATAAAGCATAGGCAAAATTGACCTGAAAATAAATTTCCCTGTTTTAAAGATAGAAGTTAACAATGGTCTGAGAAATTGCTGGCCTAAAATAAGTAGGCAGAGAGAACTCTTGAACAGGTTGGGCACTCTTTGTTTTACTCTCCTTTCACCTGTGGAGACTGACTGCAACCAAACCCAAAGGATCTCCCTGTAGTATAGATTCCTGAGGTCTTAAGCAGATCCACCACTAGATCAGGAAAGTGTAGGGCTCAAGGCTCCTTGTTGGTTGTCAGAGGCTCCACTCACTCCTTCTGGAAACCAAGCTTACTTTTGTCTAGATGGGAGCCCAGCCAAAAGACCATGTGTCCCGTTCAGCCTTGATCTACTGATCTCCTGGTAATGGTCGTGGATAACACCGTTTCTATCTTAGACAGACCTCCAATTAATTTATATCACGGCCTGTGAATCTGGGGTCTAGACTCACTCTCAGTCTCCTCTCTTTTACATAGAAAGAGAAAGAGGAACCAAAGAAGACCAGTGCAAAGCAAAAGTAATTATCTTATAGGTATTGCTAGCAGAGGTTCCTACTGATGAAAGAGTAGGGGTGCTCATAGCGGAGTCACTTGTAACTCTGGAATGGTGGTCCTGCTTTATGGGGTAGGGGCCCCATCCACGGCCTCTTAAGGGATGCCACATGTTTGACTGGATATTTGGCTTGTGCGCTATGAGGGGAATTGGATAGGATGGCAACCCTCACCAGGAAGGACAGTGCTGCGCCCACAGAGGCAGGTGTCAGAACCACAGCCTGTCTTATTCAAATTGCAAAACTTCTGAAAACTTCTTGCTGCTTACAGCCACAAAGAGCCTGCATTCTACATCCTCTAAACAAAGGCCTGTGTCAGTAACTACAGATCTACATTTTTTTTGCCAACCTGTCTTTAACATTATCTTATTGAGAAACACCCAAGCTGTGATGCAGTCTGCAATGTCTGAATGCAATATTGTTATGATAAAAATAATATCTAAAAGCTCAATTTTATGTTATACTTAAAATTTAAAGATGTTAATAAATAATGCTGACCAAAAAATTTATAATTAGAATTAGAAAATAAAATTAAATAATACAAAGTGATTGATTAGTCTTCATATGTGTGAGAAAATAAGCTTTTGCGATGAAGGGAATTCAATAATTGCTTATATGTAAGAAAATAGACATCTAAAACTGGAAGACTTTAAAATGACATATGAAATAGAATAGTACTTTTATTTATTTTATTTTATTTATTTATTTATTTATTTATTTATTTTTGGTGCAGGGTCTCACTATGCATGCAGTCCACATTCATAGCGATCTTCCTGCTTTTTGCCTCCCATGTGTTGGGATTACAGGCGCGCGCCGCCGCGCCCAGATTGCATCGCTGGCTCAGCGCACCTGAAGGCGGGGCCGGCGCGGCTGGGGGAACCAAGGATCGAATACTGGTCCCTGCGCTTACCTAAGCAAGCACTTAGTCCGCTGAGCTATACCGCCGGCCCAGAATAACACTTTTAGAGTACAGAAGGTTAAATCATTAAAAAGAGTACTCTCAGGTAAAATATACATTTAGGCATATATCCATGGAAATTGTCAGAGACAAATTGCTTTTCTTGGCAAAGATCTCCTCATGTAGAAATACTTTTCAAAATGAACTAAAAATGATTGACTACAAAAGTGTCCCAGAATACTTCCTTCATTCCTGCATACCTTTGATGACACAGCATTGCAGCTTTGAAAGAGTTGAATCTTACTACCCCATTCTTTGACTTTGGGTGAGTCTTAAACTATGCTTTGGCTGACAGAATACCAGAGAAGGAATAATACACTGTTTCTCAACTAGACTTCAGGAAAGAATCCAAGAAAAAATCCTTGGAAATCCTTCAGGAAAGAATCCTGACCCTTGGCTTTTCCTTGTTTCTTTGACTTCATTTTTGAAAACAAATGCAAGTTATTCTGATTGAAAAAGAGAGACCCCCAAGGCACGAGAGCCAGGGTATGCTGACTGAAGCTGTGGATCTCTCAGAGATCAGCAAGACAAAGGCTTTTAGCGGCACCCTGCCATTTATGAGTGTATGTATGGGTATCATTTAAAATAACTTATTGTTTTGAGCAGTTAATTTTTATAACTATTGGATACAATGCATTATTGTAGCAATATGTGATAGATGCTGAGACCCTTATATTAGGATCTTATGTATTTCTAAAGAATGTAGTTTATGAATGAATAAATCAGAATTTGATTGTAACAGTAATGTGGGTTTCATTATATCCAGTAAAAATGAGAGAATCACATGGAAATAATTCATAAATATTTTATTCAAATATATAAACTAAAATACATATAAGCTAAAACATTATCAGCTTAACAACTAGGTAAACTTGGAAAGTGTGTTGTAATACTTGATACTGGCATTTTGGGATATTGGTGGGTATTTTATGATATAATATCATATAAAATGTTCCAATGCAATATCCCTTAACATCAAAAGTTGTAATGACATGCATTTAGAACTAATATCCAGCCGGGCGTGGTGGCGCATGCCTGTAATCCCAGCACTCGGGAGGCAGAGGCAGGAGGATTGTTGTGAGTTCAAGACCAGCCTGAGCTACAAAGTGAGCTTAAGGCCAGCCTGAACTGCATAATGAGACCCTGTCTCAAAAAAAAAAACAAAAAAACAAAAAACAAAAACAAAACAAAACTAATATCCAGCATGTTGTTGTTAAATATAAATATAAATTTTATAAATACTTAGTTTGTCAGCTAACTAAAATTATAAGATAACTGGTACCTCTTCAGTAATTTTTAGCCCTAATGATAAAGGTTTCAAGAAATTAAATTATTAATGAAAGAAAAATGCAATCACAAATAAATCTTGGTTGTCACCAAAGTAAAAGTATAGCATATATCTTAGAAATATAAGTAACAGTGTTTCTGTCTTATGGAATATGTCTTGATGTCCCCCCAAACCTCACAAAGTCATAGGTCCAGCTTTCAATAGAAGGTGTGAACTGGAGTGTGTGATACTGGGATTAAGGTTGTGTAATTACTAAATTAGTCCACTCATGGATTTGGCAGAGCTCTGAGTAGGATAAAGACTGCCCTAACCGGGAGAGGGGAGCTGCCCTCTGTGAATGCAGATAGCATGGACAACACCCAAGGGACACAAAGAGGGCTAGTGTGTTGCTTGACACTTATCACTTGCTTATGGCTGCTGTTTACCTTTTGCTGCCTTCTGCCTATGAATTTAAAATGACTGATTTTTAAATTTAAATACTGATTCTAATTTAAATACTGATTTTAATTTAAAATACTGATTCTTTTCTGTGACATTCTAATACTATGTTACTTTGCTCTGGAGCAGTTGACTGTGAGCTGAAATAAATCTTTCTTCCTTCAACTTTGTGGTCTCATGAATTTGTCTCAGTAACAAGAAAAATAACTAAGGGCTGGGGAGATCGCTCAGCAGCATAAGAGCCTGCCTGGCAAGTGCAAGGTCCCAAGTTTGATCCTTGGTAGCCCATGCTGTGCTGGTAGCTGACCCCCAGGCATGCCATGTTAGCCCTAAAACCATGTGATAGTGCATATCTGTAATCCCGGGCTAGGAAGGCTGAGACAGCAAGATAATTAGGAGTCCAAACTCTTTAATGAGATCATATATGTATATATATATATATATATTAACTAAGACATGAATAAAAATTAATCACACAAAGGAGATCAGGAAAAGAGTTCATGAACAATAAAATATGAAATAAATAGTTTCCGATGATTTTATAGTCTGTCACAATAACATGGTATTTCCTTGTCTCTGCATAAAATTGGAATACATTCATTAAATCTAGGCAGAGACTGTCTGAGTACTACAACATTCTTCTTTGTCAAATACTTGTATTTATTCTCTTCTAAACATCAATTTTTGTATGATAAACAAGAACAAGACTGAAAATAATGCAATCTTGGATTGCTTGTGTTCAGGGAATTACCTTCTCCAAAATGTATTAGTCTTGCCACCGAAAATGAAAGTTGAGTACATTAATAATGTAGATGTAATGGGTATGTCTCTTTTCTGTGCCTCACTCCACTTGTTTATTTCATTTGTAAATTTAAATGTGTCCTAATACTCTGCACATTTGTTGTGAGCACGCAAAAACAAAGCGTATGTAAAGAGCTAGATGCAGTATCCAACAAATATTAAATGATCACTGAAAGATAATTCTGCATGGAAAGTTTTCTGTGGAGAGTTTTGTAGATAATACATTTGTTACATCACATGTTGATTTTAATAAACTTTTTTGTAAAAATGACTTCCTTATCTTCATCCTCATCATTCAGTAATGGTGATAGTATTGAAATCCCTGTTTGTTACACTAAAATTACATTTTCTACTCCATCAAAGGAGAAAGGGAGCAAACAGTGATGGTAGATCCATTTTATCAGTGTTTATTTTGTTTAATTCACCACACCAGTCCATCAAAGATTCCTCAGCACCCAGAAAATAATGCAATATTAGTGTTCTAAGCTTTTCATTGTTTACCCTACTCTACTCTAAATTGCGCATTTTAAGTATCATTTTATTCGCGACTTATCTAATATGTTAATTTTCCATGTCATGCTGTTAATCTAGTGAGTCTTAAACATCCCCTACTATTCTGAATTCTTCCAGTAGCCCATAAGTTACATGGTGTCAATCATTAGCTTCATGTCTTTGAAAAGTTGTTCAGTTTTATTGTTTCCAATATATAATACAGTTTCAGAAAATACTTGAAATCAGCCTGTCATGATGCATGTTTATGAAAGGAAAAATATGGAGAAAATGGTTAGGATTACTTTATTTAAGAAACTGTTTGCAGGACCAATGAGATAACTCAGTGAACTAAGCACTCACTTTGATAAGCACAGGAATCAGGTTTGAACATTGGTCCTGCATGCCAAGCTGGCCCTTCCCTAAAGATGCACTGATCCTGGGATGGAGTCTGGCCGTGGTGGCACATACCTGTGATCCTAGTGCTGGGGAGGCAGAAAACAGGTGGATTACTATGAATCTGAGACCCTGAACCAAATACATATAAAATGAAAAAATAAAATAAACTGTTTGCTTAATTCATTAATGAGATAAAATGAATATTAAGAAGCAATCATTGGAGGTAATGATATAATTCAGTTCACAGAACCTGCCTGGAAAGCACTAGTCCTGAGTTTGATTTGAAGTACAGAGAAAAGAAAAAGAGGAGTAGGTGAAGGAGGAGAAGAAGGAGGAGGAAGAAGGGGGGGAAGAGGAAGATGAGAAGGGGAAGGGGAAAAGCAAGAAGAAGAAGAGGAAGAGGAAGCAGAAAAGGAGGAAGAGAGGGAGCAGGAGGAGGAGGAAGGAAAGAAGATGAAGAAAAGAAGGGAAGGAAGGAAGGAGCAGAGAGAGACAGAGAGAGAGAAGCAATTATTGTTTTTAGGATTTTATACATGTGATAAAGATACCTTCTCAGATATTAATATGGAAATACGTAAAAACACAACTAGGTGTCACCGAGAAAGGAGAAGATACAAATCAGAAAGTTAAGTTGAAGATTCATCATAAATGCCTTATTTATGGAAAGATGCATAGCAGCTTTTAGAGAAAAGACTGCATAGCATCAACAGTTTCCAAGAAAAGCAGAAGCAGAAGGAAAAAAGAAGTCTGGCTTTAATACTTAGGAAAACAGCTGCTGAGATTCTTCAAGCCAGAACTCCAGCTGCTGCTTCTATGAGCAATGCCAGAGGTTTCATACTCTACATATGGACGTAACACTTGTAGAATATTTATATTTAAATATGTATTAATAAGAGGAAGTTGGAGTTAACAGACTGAAAATTGTTCAGTCATTTGAGATAAATTGCAAATTTGATGTTTATTTCTAAACATTGTTGTGAGTGTGTAACTCAGGGTAAATAACTTTATACTTATTGTTCCTTATCATTAAATACTTTGTCCCTTACAAAAATGACACTAGAATGCCTTAATTATTAACCTTGTTACTGAGACAAAATTCCCTATTTCATCATGTAATGGATGAGAGGTTTATTGGGGCTCAGATCTTCAGTCCACCATCTGGTTTCTTCAAGGCAGGAACTGCTTGGCAGAAGGACCACGGGTGGAAAGCTGCTGTTGCCCTGGCAGCCAGAGAGCAGAGAGAGAAGAGAGAGCATGCAGGAGCCTGGGCATGGCTCAGCTCTCCAGACTGGAGTCTTCCCTTGTAGACTGGACTGGTCCATCCAGACCTGCCCTCGTAATAGAAGATCCTGTTGTTGATTTAATCCCTGAAAGAACCCGCTGATGAGTGCAGTCCCTTCGTGATGATCTGAACTCTTTCCAAACACAGGAAGACTTTGGAGACATTTTAGTTCTAAAACAAACATCTAACCTGCATGTTCACAGGTTGTATGTGAAGATAATAGAATAAATATTCTGTAAGCCACACAGTAGCTTATCATTTTATCCATTAGTTTATCTTTTCCTAATACATCGAAGAGACAGGAATTAACTTTGAAATTATTTTTGCTAGGAAGGATTTATTGTTGGAAGAAAACGCATGGATTGAATTATAAAAAGTATGATCTTATGACTCACCTACTTGAAACCTGTTTGAATTCTCCCACTGTTAATTTCTCGATTGCCCTATTTTCCATAGCTACTTAAAATCTGTCCCCAGCTATTAAAAGAATTGTGAACTGGGATGGGATGAATTTGCAGGTTGGACACACTAGGGCTTTAAAGTAGTGTATCAGTAATCCGCTGGAATAAGATTACAGCTCAGACAAGTAATTTTGTTTTTGAAAACCTATAACTAATACTTCCCATGGGAATATTTTTTCTAAAAGTTGTTCAAGGTTTACTGTTCATCCTCTCACTTTATCATAAACTTTTATTTAAATCCTGAGAATAAGCCAAGTAAAATAGAACTGAAATTTCTTGTGCTATTTTTATTATAAATTAACTATGATTCAACCCTCACACTCTGAAGACTTTAAGGATGATGTCCTATGGTGTAAGCCTTGCCAGTTGTGGAAACTCAACACAAGAAAGGTATTCCCCCAGTTCTACTGCAATTTGGTGGTACCCTCATCCACAAACACTTGTTTGCAAGTAATTTCATTTGCAAACATAAGCATTTGGCAAATTGGTTTTTATCTTTTCAGACTCTGCATCAGGCAACAAATATGATGACAGCCACCTTTCCCACCTGAACATAAATATGATCATCTGTTCCAGAGCCACGCAATGAATTAAGTTTGTGAACAGAGGCCTATGCTGGCCAAAGCGTGGTTGGTCTCGTTCTCTCATTTTACGAAGGAAGAAGTAATAAATGCTAAAGAATTCTCCATTCTTGCATAATTTATCAGTAGCAGAAGTACTATAGCAGCACATGCTTTATGAATGAATTATCATTTATCTTCATGAGAGGTTGTCTCTAAACTTAATCTAAGTTGTTTCTAAAACATGCAGTCTTGTCACTCTCCTTCATCAACCTGCAAAGTATCTTCTTGGCATGACACAGCCTCATTGCAATCCATCTATGTTCATATTGATGTCATTGGCCTTCTCCTTTATTAATTCATTCATATCTTATTTATTTTTTGAAGAACAAAAGTATTGCAGTAGATACTGAAAATGGAGAAAGTTATACAGAAGCATTATCTTCTTTCATGGCTTCTAATGTTTAGGATATGAGAAAAAAATTATATAGGAAGTCACAGCCCCATCGCACACAAGTGCCTGCCCTGCTGGCTGCCTGCTCCATCCCCACCCAAGCCAAGCACAACACTCCTCCCACGTAATTCCACATTTCTCTTAATCAAGCCCAATTGTTTTCTGTGGCTTTACATGCATACATGATGGATCCATGTCTAGAATATTCTTGTATATTTTGTTTTCTGGAAAAATGGTGCTCACTCATATTACTATATTTTTACCTCTCTGGAAACAAGCTCTACCTAAACTGATTGTTCTCTTGGGGCTTTAGGATGCCAGGTGATATAATATTTCAGATCCATCACGTAGCACATGTTTCTTGCTCATTAGTTAACAGCAATTTTCTACATCGCCAGCCATGGGTTTGAATCTTCTCTCCACTAATGCCTCATTGTGCTCTGAACAAGTCGTTTATATATAACCTTATAATAAGAGTTTTTATCTTTAAAAGTAGGTTCTAATAGAATTTACTTCTGATGGGGATAAAATAAAGGGAACAGTATTGGGAAAGCATTCAAACAAAGCTTTGAAAATAACAAGTGTTTCATTATTATCAATTTTTTTGTATTGTAAATACTAATGTTCTGAATGTTACAGGTCTCAGTAAATGCATATTACAAATTCAAAATATGATTTTATAACTGGCATGTATCTGATAGTTAAAATATATTTTTTAAAAATCTAGAGGAAATATTTTAGTGATATTTCCTTCAATTTAAGAACTATCCACTGAGAATTAACATTTAAGATACAGCCTTTAAAAATCATCTCCCTATTCAATATTGTTCAGTGCTGCTGATATTTAATTAGTTTCCCCTTCAGAAATACTTATATGAAGTTGGGTTGATAGTTTTATTAAGGAAGTTCTTATTCTTTTCCATTTTTTTTTTTCCTCTCACTCTTTGGTGAGGAAGGTAATGAAGCAGCCTGACCGTGACGCACTATTTCTGTCCCTCATAAAACAACTCATTTCATTAGGTAAATACTTTGAACTATGGGGTAGAGTGAGTAAATAAATACACAGTAGAGCTGAAACAGTTGCTGACAATGAGGTCCAAAGGAAATGGTAGTAATATATACAGTGGATTTTTAAAAAAATCCATATCTTATAAAATATGTAATTGAACTTACTGAAATATAAATACATGTACACCAAAATAAAAAAGGTAAACATATAAATAAATAGGAGGAAATTAAATGCTGTAATTCAAAAAACATTCTGTTCTGTCAGGGAAACATACAGCAAAACGTGTAGTGGTACCAGCTTTTCTTTTCTTTCATTTCTTTTCAGAACCAGGAATTGAACTCAGGCCCCTGTGTTTGGCAGGGAAGTGCTTATTCTATTGCACCATATCCCTGGGACCAGCTTTTCTTCTACCTCATTGCCACAGACATTTTGTTCCTAGGCCGGTAGTACCATAGGAGAATGGCGACTGCAACTTAGGTAATCACTAGCTACATACAATACTCCTCTTCCAGGAGGACCTACAACGTGCCTACAGTGAGGCTGATTCTTTCTCAACACATGTAGGTGGATATGACCACAGCCATCTTACATAATCTTTATAAATTCTGATTTTAACTTTAACATCATATATTAAAAGATTGTAATCTCCACTCTCTTCAATGCTATGGAATGGCTCTGGTAATGTTGCCATTTCTTAAATATTGACCCTTGCATTATTGATTTTATTTTGTTTTGTTTTCTTAATTTTACTTTATTTTTTATTTTATTGAAGAATAAATAACAATGAGACAGTTTCAAATCAAATCAGCAGGACAGATTCAATAATTAATACATTGTGTATTGTTTATGTAGTTTTATTTTGTCATACAAGGCACATTCTTGATATTCTACTTACAAACACCATTAGAGCAGATGTCTCCAATCAATGAATTAAGAGAGTGTAGCTGTATGCTTATCTTATTTTTTAATGCTGAATTATAGCACAGTTTCAATAATTGATCATTTATGCCTTGTTATCTTCCTAGTGGTTGTCCATAGTACAAGAAGCTGACAGAATATCCTGTCCAAACACTATTAGTGCAATATTGCTTTTCATAGAATTATATGGAAGTACTGCTTATTTATCCTAACTATACAAACACATAATGGTTCTTCCTTTGTATCTTCCTTTGTATTTTTTTTAGTCCTGTCAAAGATGGATATTCCATTGTCATGCAATTATTATAGGTGCCTAAACTCAACAAAATAATCAAACACAGTCCAGCAGTCCACAATAATAGTGGGTTATCTGAAGAAGTTGACTTCTTCAGATAACCCACTATTCTAGTTGACTAGAGCCATTACAGCTCCACTTATTATTATGGCTTTATTTTATGTACCTCATTTTTATACTTTACTGCTGGATGGTTCAGACTATGATAACACAAGACCTATATTACAAAAAATGTTGTTTTTTTTTTATCTGATCAAGTCAGCCAAGTGACCTCAGAGTTTATCCTGTACCTCCATACCTCGCTCTGTAGTTCCTTTGTCAGTGTCAGCCATGTGGATGATCATGGCCATTGCTTGACCAGTTTGCTAGCTGTGACAGTCTGAGAGAAAATTTTCTGTCAATGCGCCTCTTCTTAGGCACACTATAGACCATCTATCTCATTTCTCTGTGGTTCCATATGTAGACTGGTTCAACCATTGTGGAGATCAGTGTGGAGACTCCTCACAAAAGTAGGACTGGAAATCTCATTCAAGCTGGCTATCCCCCTACTGGGAATTTTCCCAGAGGAACTGAAAGCATTATATCATAGTGGTATATGTGTACCTATGTTTATAGCAGCACAATTTGTGATAACCAAATCTTAGAAACAACCAAGATGCCCATCACATGAGGAATGGATGAAAAAGATGTGGTATATCTATACAATGGAATATTTATCTACTATAAAGAATGATAAACTTGTAGTATTTATATTGAATTGGATGCCACTTGAACATGTACTCATAAGTGAAATAAACCAGACACACATGTGCAAATATTGTATAGTCTCCCTTCTATAAGAAATCAAAAGAAGAAATACAAACAGAAATGTATAGTAACAACTAAAAAGAATTTAGTCAGATAATTAGGGTAAATTGAACCGCATATGATTCAGGGTAATAATCAGCTTCTCTTCTGGATAGTTTACAACCTAAATTCACAGATAAAAAATTGGAGAAATGGAAGGGCAGCAAGATCAGCCAACATTTTGGCCATAGTCTTTCAAGGTCAGTGAAGACTGAGGACATAGGAGAACCTGTACTGTAACATCATGGAACTTAGTTATGCCCCATATTTTATTTTATTTTTGTGGAACTCAGGGTTGAACTCAGACCCTTGTGCTTGCCAGAGAAGTGCTTATTGTACTGAGTCATATCACTTGCCCATCTTAATTTTATTTTAAAGAATGAAAACGAAAAGCAAAAACAAAGACAGAAACACAGTACCATACATCAAAATATGCAGGATAAATTTTGAAAATAAGAACAGAAAATTAACAATGATTGTATACTATTTACTTTTCTCATCAAATCTCTTGCTCAGATTATACAAGATTAAGTAAATAATTGAAAATTAATGCTTTCTTTTTCTTGTGTTTTTTTTCATTTTATTTTAAAATTTATTTTAAGGAGAGTATAATAATTGATAATACAATTGAAATGGTACACATTTTGAAGAACAAGATGAGTGGTGTTCCACTTTGCTTTTTGCATCACACTGCCTTTGAGAGGCTACAGTCCTAAGTGAAATAAATCAGACCTATATATGTACATATCATATTGTTTCCCTAGTGTAGGAACCTGAAAGAATAAATAAAATCAGAATGCTATAAGAGATATAGTAGAATGGAAGGAAGCTGAATTAAAGTAATGAACAATGAAGATGAGGAAAAGTAGAAAAGATAGAGAAAAAGGAAGGGGAGAAATCATGCAGGTATGTATACAAGAGAGGTGAGATGACTGTACTATTAATTTCAATTTTTTTTTCAAAATAGAAGTTAATGTTTTGGGGACTGGGAAGATGGCTCAGTGAAATAAGCACCTCCTTGGCAAGTGAAAGAACCTGAGTTCAATCCCCAGTTCCACCAAAAAAAAAAAAAAAAAACAAGGGAGAGAGAGAGAAATTAATGTTTTAAATTTTCACTTTGACTATCTCTGTAGGCTGATATCTGCAATTTGGGTAACTACATTGAAGACTGCATGATGGTATTTAAAAAGCAATGAAGAAAACAAGTATGAAAGTTTTAATGGCACTTGATCAAGGTTATGTAAAACTTTGATTTTAGTCAAAAATTAACATTTTTGATAAATAGGCATTGTAAGTGATTATACAGAAAAGAGATTGAAATAAATTAATCTACGTACTGCAAAAGGCTATGCATTATGATTCAGAGTAAAATGTTCATTAACACTAATGTAAAGAAACTATTTTATTTCTAGATTGCAATGATGAAACCTTGTACAGTCAATGCCAACCAGCTCTAGTATTCAAAAATTAGCTGAAATTTTTAAGTGACAAAACTATAAATATATTCAAAACTGTTATTTAAAGGAAATTATAAGTAGCTTGAACTAGACAGGGGTTAGCAGTTACTATGATTTAAAGAAATTAAGACTTAACCACAGAGGGTCCACAACAAGAATTTTCCAAGTATAGCAGACTTAGGCAATGTATCACATTATTTGACACCTAAACCTTATGGTTCATTGCCATTTAGACTAAAGTCCTGTATAGGGACTCTCCCTCCCATGTGATGTCAGATGAAAAAAATACATTATAGTGATGTGTACATCACTTCGTCTGTCTGAGGTTCACCAGGGAAATGTCATTGTAGTCAATACTACAATCACACATTTTTCTGCATTGGGCAAGGCCATCACTCGTGATGATATGCTGGGTGTAACTCAGAACTCCAGTGTACTGCTCACTTTTCTTAGTTTTTACAGACTTTATGAAAAATATTATAAACTTGGCATGCTGATGCAATCCTATGTATTTGGGCAACTAAGGCAGCATGATTATGAATTGAAGACCAGTCTATAATTTAGCGAACATTCATGTAAAATATTTAAACAGAATGATCCAGAAATTATAACTAGTACTTGGCCTACTATGCATGAGTTCAGTGCCCAGTGTACATACACATATGCACATACACACACAAATTGATACCAATCCATCTTAACACATAAAATGTATGAGAGATCCCTGCGATAGATCACAGTCTCCAGCCTAAAGTCACAGTATACAGCAGGAAGAAAGAGCAGGCACAAGAAGGATCTGGGATGCCCAGCTGTTCTTGGGAAACAGAAGGCCACAAGTCACTGTTGGTGTGTTACAACTGAGGAAGATGGTGACAGGCTTCTTACTGGCTTTTCTAGATAAGAAGTGAAGCTGGCCAACTTGTCACAGTGGGAGTAAAGCATCCTTTTGAAAGGACAGGAATAGCCAGATTTAGGTTACAGTTAGTGAGTAATCTGCTCTGTAGCCAGTTCTGGTGAGGATTTTTCCTCTGGAGTCATTACCTCATATCTTTGCCCTGTGGTATCACAGCTTGTCTGCCTGAACCCAATCATGGCCAGGGACCATAGACTACATTAGTGCATTATGAGCCACCTGCTTTCTTGAAGATGCTCGTGCAGCCCTGGCTGCCTCACTGAAAGCCAATTTAGAGAACTCACCTCTGTATACACTGTAAGTAGCCATGGTCACGTGGCATAGCCGTTCTCCCTAGCAAAGGAGTAAATGTAAGCCATGTGAAAATTCACAGAAATCTGATCATAACTAGAGTTAGGAAATCAGACACTTTCTTCATTAAGTTCAACAATGATGCAAATGGTACAATTAATTGTGAAGTTCTGGAAATGCAGACAGAAACGAAAAGCAGCTCCCCTGCCCCTTTCTTGACACAAAGACCACTTTTGGCCTAGTTTACCGATGCAGGTATTTTCCCACATCAATGACAAAGGAAGGAAGAAAAGAGTTTCTACAGTCATGAAATAGACTCATTCATTTAATAAATGATCCTTATAGGATATTTTTCTTCTGATCAATAACTTACAAATACAGAGATTAATGTTTGGTGATTACATACATAGGATGAGATTTTTAGAGTTTTAATCACATATCTTTTAGTAAAAGTATTGGAGGTTTGCAACTCAAACTTCATTTTAAGCTCCACTTCCCTCCCATAGAAGCACGATATTTTTCATAAATTTATGCTTAAATATAATAAATCATAGTTTCTCTTTCCAAAGCAGGGTCATCTATGGGATACAGCTCAGTGAGGAAGCACATAATTAGCATACACAAGGCCTTGGATTTATCCCATGGCCTCAAGAATTGTAATAATAGGAACGAATGTTACAGAGGGATTAGGACCCTTTCCCTAATCTATTTAACTTAGTGTTTTTCACTCACAATATTCCTTAAAGATACTGAATTTAGAAAACAAAACTTTTCTGCTTTGACATATGCAAAACACTTTAAAATGCAGAATCACTTAATATTTTTCAGCTGGACTCAACTTCACACATTAAACTGGGGTTCAGATTTTGCTTACCCTGTGCATCCACTCCAGCTGAAGTCAAAATCATTCTTTTGCTGTATTGACTGCTTATGTAGAGATTATTCTGGCTTTCTTCCCAGGCACATCTGCTACCATTCAAGGTCAAAGCTGTACTACTTAAAGTTTCCTGACACCTTTAATAAAGGTTATTTCTCTTTTGCCTGGCTTTCACACATAAGAAACTCTGCTGAACTGCCTTCTTACTGGCCCAAATCCCAGGCTAGATCAAAAGAGGTTTCTCAACCTTCATAATTCCCTTTTATAATTTCATTTTACATGCAAATCTCTTATTAGGTGCTGCATGAGGATTTCAAGTAATTGTTCCTGATACACAGGGACTCCTTCAGTTTTCGAACAGGCATCATGGTTTTATATTGTGATCTTTGAATCCACTCTTATTTATACATTCATGTTCCAGACCTTAGTTCCAAAACTTATAGGTGCTTTAGCTCTTGAAGGGCACCCACAAATTTAAGCAACTATAATGTGTTAAGTAATAAAGTTTTATACCTTAAGCTGTGTCAAAAATTTCTAAAAAGTTTTCAAAACATAAGAAGCGCGGGCTGGCCAGACAGCTCAGTGGATTCAAGTGCCTGCTTAGGCTAGATGCAGCGACCAGGTTTGATCCCCAGCATGCCATGCCAACTCTGCCTCGTGGGAGCTCTGAAGCAGTGATTGAGATTAGGCGTGTAGCATCATCTATAATCCTAGTGTTCGGGAGACTGAAAATATCAGAGGATCACTACAAGTCTGATTTGCATAGTGAGACCCTATAGACCCTCTGCAAAATAAATAAAATAAATTAATAAAAATAACATAAGCGCTATGCATAATAACGCTACTTAATCTGTGAATCGTCTAAAATACTGTATTAAAAAGAAATATTTCTACCCTCCATCTCTTTTTATTTTCAATAAATACTTCTGAGAGTTCAAATGCAAAAGGGAGACTGTGCCTGGCCTGAATCAAGCTTGTTACTCCTTCTCATCTTCTTTCTCTGAGTTTTAGATAATCTTCAAGTCTTTAGTTTTAAGAATCTAAGACTCTAGAAAACCTCACAGAAGTCTCAATCCTAATCATGGCAGAATATTTCTTTTTGGGGTGCAGAGTATTTCTGATCATGATACTTTCTGTCTTACACAGGGAGAGGCAAAATTGTGCTCCCTCAGCTTTGATGCTATGAAGTTTTGAAATGTCCCACTAAGGCTAACAATGCGTTTGCCTTTAGATTTTCCATGAGTTACAATGTGTCTCGTGTGCGTCAAGTCACCAAACAGAATCTTCAATCCACTGTTCTTCAGTTATAATATCCAGCTGCTCAATTTTTCATTCCAATTAGGATATTCGAAAGAAATACCGTGTTTTACTCGGATCTCGAAGGAAAACATTATAATATTCCTCAAACTCTGATTTAGCAATTTTGAAAATCTTTCTTTCTTTCTTTCTTTCTTTCTTTCTTTCTTTCTTTCTTTCTTTCTTTTATTAGGGAAGGGTCTACAGGATGTTTAGGGTCTCACTACTGAATCAGACTCATAGTGATTCTTCTGTTTTCAGCCTCCCAAGAGGTGGGATAAAATCCTTTCTAAAATTAGAGAATAAATAAAAAGTGGGATTATAATATATTTGGCTCTTTTTTGTTTTGTTTCTCATTTTAAGAGATGATAAAAAGATATTATAAAGCTTCCAAGACTCTACATCATCTATGTATTATATTTCTTGGCCCTAAATTTTACACACACATGCACACACACACATACATGCATGCACACACACACACACACATACACACAACACATAGTCACACACACAGGCACATACGCTTATATATGCATAACAACAAAATGCGTGACATGAGTTACACCTTAGTACATTGTAGTCCATTGAGCATTTCATTCTCTGAGGATTCACCGATTGAATCTTTGCAAGGTTATAGAGCAGTTCTAAGTCTTCTATTTCATCCTAGGTCCCATGAACTAAATTGCTTTAGTTGAAATAATACTTAAGAGATTCTGACCTCGACAACACCAGTGAGTGTCACTGTGATATTAGAATTTGGTCAGATTTATAATCACAACTATTAAAAATATGTGTGGCAGGCTAATTAATAAGGAACTAACAGGTGCATTTACTTTAAAAGCTAATTGTTGTGAATCTGTTTATCATACTTTGATAGAAATTATATACATCCAGCAAGAAGAAAACATGACATAAGTTAACCAGACTATCATCTGCCTGGTTTGCCCTACTGTAAACAAACAAACAAAAAAATTACCTCCCACTATGCAACAGTACTAAGTCTGAATTAAATTATAAATTGATGAATTATAAATAAATAGAACTATTTTATAGCATCTGTCTATAGAAGTGTCAAATGGAAAATAGATAATCAGTAGATATTTGAGTCTTCAGAGTCCTCATGTACAATGGGAAAGGTTATATTACACTTGTGAATATTCTCTGAGGACTCACCGTGAGCAGAGAACTGTGGCCAGGAAGGTATAGAGTTAAAGTTACAAGTGGCACAATATCCAGCCCCTTTTATATAACTTCATCTGAACATAAATGTGAAAATTACATTTTCCAAACAAAATATTATGCATTATTACAAAATTTCTTCTTTTAAAATAAAAAATGATAAAGTAATACCTCCTTAAGTCTATATTTGGCAACTTGTCCTTGAATAACCAAAAAAATGCTAACAATGGAGATCTTTATATATCATGACTATGACTACATGTAAGTGCTGATGGGTGTATAATACTACGAAACTATTTAAAATCAAAGGAATTTGGTTTGAGCTATTTATATTTCTAATCAAATTTCTAGCTTTGATCCTGCTGACTGTAATTTTATTTGGAATCCCTGAAAAGACCCCTTAGAATAGCTTGTCGGTGCCAGGTACTCATGAGTTCCTACTACATTATAAGTCATTTAACATTTCAGATTCACATTTTAATGGGAAACTTTCAGCATAAAAGCTAGCACTCAAATTCTTGATGTGAATACCAAATTATTCATATTACCATATTCATATCAATAAATTATCTTATTTTTTTACCTAAATCACTTTCAATTAATCTCTCATCAGAGCAATCAGAACTGTTTTGTCATTCTAGAATTAGAGGATATGCCAGTGTATTCCCAGATTTCACTGCATTTCCTCCTTGTCACATCTCACCTTCCTTCTGAAACGTTAGGTCTTCCACAGAGCAGACCCACGGACTTGAAGAGCCCAAGCAGGGCTAGAGGAAAATCTCTTTGTAAGTCATGAAAAGGATTCCTCAGAAAACATATGTTCTTTTAGCATCAACTAGAAATTTTGTCTAATCTTATCTTTTGTGAGGAATGAAATAACAGCATTTTTCCTTTTGTTTAAAGTAGCTTCCCAGTAATGGCACTGTTAATATTTCAATGCAGATACTTTTTTTCATAAGTTTTCTTATTTAGGGGCCAGAGAGACAGCTTGGTAGCATAAGCACCTGCCTAGCAAGTACAAGGTCCAGAGATCAATCCTGGTAGAAAGTTGTTATCTGTTATAGAACACTGAGAAATATTCCTGACACTCACTGTATGATGGAAGTACTTACCCAGTTAAGACCTTGAAAAATGACTTCACAAATTCCAAATAACCTATAGACTACAAAACATCCATTTTTTTTCATTATAAAGAAATGTAATGAAATATAAATTAAATAAAATGAAGTTTGATGTCATGATACATGCCTCCACTTCTAGCATCCTAGCATTCTGGGAGACTGAGGCAGGATGATTGCAAGTTGAAATTCAGCCTTCAATATTTAGACAATGTAGGGATTTAGTATGACCTGGGTAAGAAAAGAAAGGAAGCAAGCAAGACAGATAAATAGCTGGAATTCAAAGCCCTTGGGTTCAATCTGTCGTGCTGAAAAGAAAGAGAAGGAAGCAGGAAAAGAAGCAAGAGAAGAAAGAAAGATAGGAGAGAAAAGAAGAAAAGGACTATGGGGAAAAAAGCTCAGCAGATTAAAGTGCCTGCAAGCATGCTCAGGGGCCAGGGGTTTGACCTCAGGCCTGCTAAACTGGACCCACCCCCAGGTGTATGCTAAGATGTCAATTGAGACTGGGTGTGGTGGTGTGCACTTGTAAACCCAGCTCTTGGGAGGCTGTGAATAGGCAGACCACTACCTCTATTTATCCATGGGGGACATGTAAAAAATACCTCAGATGAAGAAGAAGTAACTGACTCTTCAAAAATTTGAAGTTCTATTATGCTATTTGAAGAAGTAACTGACTCTTCAAAAATTTGAAGCTCCACTACGCTCTAGTAGTGAGACCCTGAACATCCTGTAGACCCTTCCCTAAAACACAGAAAAAAAAAGAGCGAAAAAGAAGAAAAGGAAAGGAAGAAGAGGGAAATAAAAATAGGAATTATTTGTTCATTCAACGTGTTACTTGCTTCTATAGGCTAACTACTAAACACAGTATCTTCCACAAGGAATTGGAGTAGGAGTTATTGTATCCAAAAGGAAATTGTCATATGAGGAGACTTAAATAAATATTGTTCATAATGACTTGTTTTCTCTGGAGAATTGGAAGAAATTTACCTTCTACTTGGCATAATGGAACTTCAAATTTTTGAAGAGTCAGTTACTTCTTCTTCATCTGAGGTATTTTTTACGTGTCCCCCATGGATAAATAATTCTTCTATAAAATCATTCATCAGAAGTGTCAAGAACTTGCATTGAATAAAGGACAATTTTTCCAATACATGCCACTGGAAAAACATTGCCCATATGCTGAAGATATGAAGTAAATCCATATCTCTCAACTATCACAAAAGTCAAATGATCATGACCCAACATTTAAACACAAGTCCATCTGTTATGAGACTTTTAGAAAAAAGCATCAAAGAAATCTTCGTAATATTACTCGAGGCAATAGATTTTTGGGTAGGACTTCCGATCCAGGTAACTAAAATAAAAAATATATGGGATTGTAGCAAAGTGGAACACTATTTGCACAGCAGAGTTAGTGAGAAAATGGAAACACAACTTCAAAACTGAGAGAGATTATATAAAAACTATGTATCTCATACCTAGGAGGTTTTCTGCAGTTACTAGTGTTGGGATACTTTATTTTTTAATTAATTTTATTGAGGAAGAAACAGCAATAAGCCAGTTTCAAAATAGGTTAGAAGGACAGTTACAATAATTAATTCATTGCATATTGTTTTCATAGTTCATACTCATAGTACAAGATGCAGACATTTGTCTAAACACTTTTAATATGAATCTTTCTTTTCATTGAACTAAGAGAAGGTAGCTGTATATCTATCCTAACTATTTTGTATATACAGATATATTTTTTTCACTACAAAATGGTACTATATTGGATTATTTTGCTGAATTCATACACCAACAATATTTGAATGGCAATGGAATACCTATTCTCTGACAAAACTAAACAAAAAAGGGGATATACATGGAGTCTCGGGATATTTTAACTGTGTACTTTCCAAGGTTTCAGCAAAATTTTTGTGAGGCTTCATTTAAACTTCACCTTCTTCTTTCAGTTTCACATAGTTACCAGCAGAATTTAATTCATTGTATTTATGATGCTGAATCCCTTACTTAGCTCATGTAGTTCAGTCAGACTTCTCAAATATAGTGCTCGACTTTCAGTGTGTAAACTGGATGTTGCCACAGTGCCCAGATACTTGTCATAATATTGTTTTGAACATTTCTTTGAAGGCTTTTGTCAATAAACTTGACAATTGTGCATGGATTCTGAGTAATCTCCCTAATATGAATATACTTCATTAATTCAGTTGAAGGTTCAAATAAAACAAAACTGATTTCTCCCAAGCAAAAGGGAGTTCTAGTAAGCTGATAAACTTTTGATTTAAATTGGAGTACGGGATTTTCTCCTCTTGTCTACATTGTTTTTGTGACTTTGTATTTGTCAGCATCTATAGTAGAGTGAGTCATTTACTTAAAATTATACACATATACATATTTACATGTATGGGGCATTTTACATGTGTTGTATGTGTCTTTCTCTGGAGAAGTCTAATGCACTTAGTAATTGTCCCACTCCACATGGTATTGCTACTTCAAGGGCAGCAGGACCATGTGCTGTTCTTGTTGGCTAAGTTTGAGTGTTTATAGTACAGCATTATCGTAAGATTTTGATCTCCTCACTCTTTACATGTTTAACCAATCGATACCTCATTTTAAATGCTTCATCTTCAAACTGCTTTATATCTTTTTCTTTATTAATGAAACATGAAATAACAGAGTTTATGTAAGCACTGTAACAAAGATAAAATGATGTAGAGGTGACAGATTCATTGAGACTTCTTAGATATTTAAATAATTCCTAAATTTTGTTTATTTGGTTGTAAAGTGTCCTATGGGGATTTGATAATGATGTAAATCTGTAAAAGTAAGAATGACATGCTGAGTTATTAAATTAGTCTATAAATTAAATTTTGAGTGTATCTTTGTTTGACTTTGCAACCACATAAATGTGTTAAGCTCAGAAGTGCACTCAAGTACCTTTAAAAGAACATAATATTTGAGAAAATTAAAATGATTCTACCATTTTTACATGAGATGCTCCCCCTCCATTTGTATTAGAATTTTGAAATTGGTATCCATTTGAGAAGCCAAAGTGACTTGCCATTTTTAAAAATGAGTATGTTAACTCCAAAGTTGTGTAATTAATAATCTTGAAAAAAAGGAAATATTTTCATATTTCATGATTAATCTTTCTTAGTTAAGGCAATTGACAATATATTGACATGATTATTTAATACATGCCTTTTACTTAGCCTTCTTATTAATTTTGCATTTTATCATCTTATGTCCTATTGGAGTTCTATCTTATTTTCTTGCATCAAGTACTATAAGATTATTTAATGTTATTTAATAAATGTATCCACATTTAACCTCACTGCCAACCGTGCTCTACTAGTAATCAGTGCCACTTCACAGTGGGAAGCCTATAGTAGACACTTTTGTATCTCTGGAAAGGATACCCAATGCCCTAAAATTTTATTTTTTACTTGCTTATTTTACATTATAAAATGATTATATTCATTACAGAGAGATGATATGGGTACACCACACATTTTAATTCTTTATATATTTTCTTTCCCTCTCTGTCCTTTTCCTCCCTCTGCCTCTTGATCCCTTTCTCCTTTGATAAAGATCTTGCTACTTTCTAATATCTGCCTTTTATTTTGTTATTTATTAATATTTTAGTTTCTCATATAATGGAGACCATATGCCATTTATTTAACCCTCCCTATCTATGAAAATCATGATTCTTAGGTGCACTTGAGATGAACACATACGATACCAGGTGCAGTGGCACACGCTTCTAGTCTCAGCGATACAGAGACTTCCAAAGACCCTAAAATTTAAAGGAGGGAACATCTAATTTAGCTCATTGCTTCATGACAGAAGTGGCCAGGGCCAAAAGAGGGACACGGTAAAAAGCAAGGCTGCTTTACTAAAGGGAGTTGGAACAAAGCAGAAGAGCAGAATGACGAGGCACGAAGCTAGCCAGAGATCTTAAGGCCATGCCTTTATTTTCTAAGCAGACATACTTCAGCTTGTTCTTCACCAATTTCAAGAAAATCAGCTTAATCTATTCTGACCTCCATATCCCACTTCTTTTCCTCTTGCTACCCAAGCATATTTTGAAGCTACCCTTAAATTCCAAATAAATAAAGTAATTTATTTAACCTGGTTTAAATGTACTTCACACAGCCAGAAAGGCATTATTTCTTCAAAATTTTAAAAGCTCCAGTATTTTGTAAAATTCCCAGTGTCTTATGAGATTGAAGGTAAACACTTAGCTATGAACCTTGGTAAAAAATCTAAAACAAGTTAAATGTTCCCATGGTACAGTGGAATAGGGTATATTTTCTAGATGAAATAGAAAGATTTCAAGACCAAAGTAAGACCAAACCCAGCATGGCAAACAGTCATAAAGCTCTATATCGGGCATCTAAAGTTTAATTATAAAAATGAGTTTTAGGAAGCCTTTCTCTGTGGCCTCGTCAGTGGCAGCCCACATGGCTTCTCTCTTGGGCTAAATTATACATGACCAGTAGCCTCCCTCAGACAGATTTCAACAGTTCTGACAGCTCTGAATTTCTGGCATCTGTGTAGTAGTTATGGCTCCATTCTCACAATTTCATGTTCTCTGTTTTCAAGAGCTCCTTACCTTGTCTTTTAGGTGTACCTTGAAAAACTGGGAGGACTCTTCCCCAGTCCTGCTGTTCCTGCCTTCTCCATGAGTATAACACCAGTATCAGATTGATGATGTCAAAATTTGCTGTTAGCAGAAGCAGGTCCTCTCAGACCATGGCTGCAGTGGCATTTGGGTGCACAGATGCCTGAGCAGAATGAAATGGATCTCAAGAAACAATTCCACAGGAAGTCTTTCTTTCAAAGATCTTCTAGGGACTCTCTTCCTAAATAATTATTTTACAGTTTGTGCTCTTGAAGCCGTGATGGATGGATTCTTGTGGACTTCTGAGGTGCTGTCAAAGCTTTTGTCTTGTTCTCACGCAAATTACTTGTCTTATCAAAACTATCTGTTTGACAACTGTAACTCTTCTCACTCCAACTTTACCCATAGAATCTTGTGGGTGAAAACTTGCATTTTTCATGTTTCTCTGATCTGCCTTTTCCCTTTGAGTGTCACTGACATTCTGGCTTCAATCAGTAAGCAAGTAACTATGCAGCAGCCAGACTGGGTAGCTGTCTTTAGATTTTTCTCTACAAGATTAATTAGTTCACTGCCCTGATTCTCAGTATTCAATATACTCAGGGCATGAATAAAATATAGAGAAATTTTCTGGCAAAGCATACAGCATGTAACCCCACGTCGAAGTACCAAAGGAATCTTTGTTCCCAACTGAAATCTCCTGACCTTTACTCTCTCTGTTCCTATCATCATATAAGTTTTCTGAAACCTGACTAAAATTAAGCATTAAGCATTTTTCATAGGATTCTAGTGTTTCTATAGGTTGCATTTCCTAACATTTCCATTCCCCCTCCTCATGCACTACAAAGGGTTCTAACTATATGTATCTGTTATATTTATAACAAGGACTCTTGTACTAATTGTCTATATTAGTTGTTGTGCTATTGCTGAACACAGTGCAATCAAAACTTAAAGGAGAGATTAAATTTAATTCATGGTTTTAGTTGCCCCAAGGCAGAAATGTCATACAGAATGATAAGGTGGAGTAAAGCTGCTTAGGTGATGGCAGAGAGCTAGTGAAGCCAGAGATGGGAAATAAACCCCAAGGCTGTGCCTCCATGACCCATGCACACGCATTTAGAATTGTTCTCCACTGTCCCATGAGGGAATCCCAAAGCCAAGCATATTGAAACTCCACCTTAACTACGAAGGAAAGACATTTGGGGGTCCTTATTGGAAGATATAAGAAAGACATAATGTTTGAAGAAACATTACAGCTGGTAGTACAGAAAAACATGGTTTCTTATGATAACTCTACATGCTAACAAAGCAAAATACAAGTGTGTAAATGCACAATGTGAAAACAACACTCACGAATGCTCAGTGTATCTAGAAAACAGTGTAAAAAGTTAGAAACATGAAGTTAAAAATATTATCAGGAGAAACCTAGATTTTCAAGGAAGACACTAAAAAATATCCAGAGGGCAAAAGGCACATGTATAGAGTCTGGTACTGCCTCAAGAAAGACTGACTGAATGAAAATAATTCAGTCTGTATGCTGCAATAATTGAGTGAATAAAAAGCTACAATTAAAGGAAACCAGGGAAAATAATATTAATGATATTATATGTAACCTCTATGTGTATGATATTTCAAATAATGATATAAGTAAAGATTAATATAAGCTTCTTTCTGTTGGTGCTTTGTATTCAAATGCTGAAACATTTATGTAACCACTACATGGACTATATTGATTAAACAACTTCCGACCCCTTGATCATGAATTTGTATCTCATTTGGAACAATAAGTTTTTGGATATCTGTTGAGTTGTTTAAACCAGTTCTTTCAATTTATAAAATAAAAATACAAATATCTAATAGAAATGTTATGACAAATAAATGGGTTCACATATTTAAAATACTTGTAACAGCTTGTCACTGAGTAAACAATAATAAATTAAAATACAAAGGGCCCATCAAATAGCTCAGCAGCTTAAAGCAGGAGCTTAGGCAGACACAGGGGCTGGGCATTTGATCCCCAGGCCTGCCGTGCAGACCTTGCCCCCTGCGGTGTGCTGAGAGAATTGAGACTGGTGTGGTGGCACGTGCCTGTAAGCCCAGCACCTGGAAACAGGAGAATCACTAGGAGTCTGATCTAACTGGTGAGACTATGCATATCCTGTAGACTCTGTGGTAAATACAAAAAAAAAAAAAAAAAAAAAAAGAAAAAAAAGAAAGAAAGAAAGAAAAAAGAAAAAAAATTAAAATACAGCCTAAAGAATATGTGGTTACATGTAGGTTGAACTGTGTCATTTGGAATTACCAAGTAATGTATTGTAAACCTCAAGCAAAATACATTTATGGAAGAAGAGACTGTGTACAGGGCAACCTATAAGGAAAGTGCTTCAGTAGAACCTCACAGCTGTAACACAGCGTACTTTGATTGGAGTACTGAGAGCTCAGGTAAACAAGTGAGAGGGCACAGAGCTTGAAATAGATTTGGAGGGATGAGCCGTAATGCTGCTGTGCAGAACTCTAGTAACACCTCTTTATATTTTATCTTTTAGGAAGTTATAGTAAAATGTGAAAACAGCTAGAAAAAATATTGTTCTTGGATTGTGTGAATAACTCCCGTGTACCTTTAAAACACACATGATTAAAAGATAAAATTTATTTTACTGTAAATCCTAATAGCAATGTGATTTGATCACCAGTAAAACAAGACAAATTTGATTTAAAGTGGTGACTAAATCTATCCATCAAGAAAGCATGAAGGTTTCGCTCCAAATTTCTTATTGGCCTGAGATTTCCATATAAAAAGCCCTGTCTATGCATAACTGGGATTCACTCTTGGGCAGAGAAATCCATTTAACCATCAGAAACTATTATCAGACATGTGAATGAGGCCATTTTAGGTCATCTGGTTCCACTGTTGTCATCACATGGATTGCCCCAGATACATGCCAAGGAGAAGAGCCATCAAGAGAAATCCAGCCCAAACATCTGAGCCACAAACACACACACACACACACACACACACACACACACACATACACACATACAAAGAATACATGGTATGGTTCTTCCTTTTTCTTTTGTCATTTTTGAGACAGGGTCTCACTATGCAGTTCAGGTGGGCCTTAAGCTCACTTTGTAGCTCAGGCTGGTCTCGAACTCACAACAATCCTCCTGCCTCAGCCTCCCAAGTGCTGGGAGTTATGGTTCTTTCTTAAATTCAAAATGTTTACAGATAGGTCTTGATAAATATGTAATGACCGACTAAAGGGATTTAAACAAGATGATCAGTGTTAGACCATCCCCTTCAGTACTTCAGGGTCATTCTGGCTGAACTGGGGGTGAATAGCACGGCATCAGGTTAAGGGCAAAGCTATCCACACAACTTTTACTATGACCCAAAAGATGTAACAGATACTTGAACTCAAATTATAACTTGAGAAAAAAGTGGACAGATTTGAGTAACAATATTATAAGATATAAGTTGTGCTATGCATAAGACACAAGTAGGCAAACATGTATAACATAACTGTGAAGAATGGGGCTGATTGATAATGCATTTCTTTACAGGCTGTTCTTACAGTAGTTCTATACATATCTATTATATACAGTGCATACTGGAAATAATATGGACTCATTGTTAACTTTCAGAGAATCTTACAGAAAAAAAATGATACTCTTTTATAATACATCAACAAATAAAATGAATCAGCAAGAAGAAATAAAGATTGGAAAAGCAATCTTAATTGTGGTGTAGATAAAATTATTGAAATGGAGAGCATATTGTGAGTAGAGATGCACTTGTAAGAAGGCACAGGGGCCAGGGGTTCAATCCGCAGGCCTGCCATGTTGGCATCTCCCCTGAGGCGCCCTGAGATAGCAATTGAGACTGGGCGTGGTGGCACGTACCTGTAATCCCAGTGCTTGGAAGGCTGTGAACAGGCAGATCACTAGGAATCCGATCTAGTAGTGAGACCTTGAACACCCTCTAGACTCGTCCCTAAAATACAGAAAGAAAAGAAAAGAAACAAACTCAGTGATGCAAATTTAAATCTAGTGGCCAGAGAGATAGCTCAGAGGTCTAAGTGCCCGTGTGGCAAGAACAAGGACCCGGTCTCACTTCCGGTACCACATGCAGTTCTGGACCAGCACTGAGTCAGCCACTGAAATTGGACATTGCAGCACATTTCCGTAATCCCAGAGCTGGGAAGGCTGAGACAGGAGGATTGCTGAGTCTGAACTGCATAGCGAGGCCCTTTACCAATAAATAAAAAGCAAGTAAATAAATAAATAAATAAGATTTTTAAAAAATGTAAATCTGGAGGCTTTCAAAAACTTCAGTTTAACATGAAGAGAAATGAATTCAAATATACCTGCGGTAGGATATTATTAACGCTCTGCTGTTGTGTGTCTCTATAGAGGATAACGCTAAGGATATTCTCATTCAATTCATGTTTTCTGTCCTCGTTTCGGCGAAGAAATAATTTTCCCCAAACATACTGTATAGTTTCCTAAATTTGCACTCATAGACATAAGAAAATGAAGAGCAGGACCAGAGAATCACACCTTGTACAAGTAAAATTGTTTCAAAAACTCATTTAACCTCTTCATATATTGATGCCCTATTTTCTTGTTTGAATATTTTCAACTACATGAAGGAAATACAAATTTTTACATGCCAGTTTTTTTTTAATAGCTTATATCGTATGCTTTTCATGCTTCCTTGATGAACAAAAATCCATTTCCATCTTACCTGAATGATGTGAGATGTAATATTTTTAGGTTAAGGCATGTAAGGGTTCTGTGTGTGTGTGTGTGTGTGTGTGTGTGTGTGTGTGTGTGAGAGAGAGAGAGAGAGAGAGAGAGAGAGAGATACAACTTGCACTGTTTTCCTCTTCTTATACCCCCAAGATTAGAAAGAAATCAACCTCATTCGATATTTTCTTTATTGCTATAGCTAGAGCAACACTAACTAATAAAAATAATTGGTAATTCAAAGGGGTATTCCATGAGCAAAATAATTGAAAATAAGTGTTGACATTTTGTTGTTAATTAGGAGTTATGAAATAGAAAAATAGCTTGCCCTGGCTAGAAATTTGTAGACCTGTGGCCCCCATTGTGCTGAGAAGCAAAAGGAGCTCTTATTCCAACTGTGTCTCTAGGAAACTGATAGAAAGGAACAAGCATTTTACTATTGTACATTTGCCTTCATTGCTCATACAAAATTGCTGTATTGAATAGATTGGCCAAGACAGTGACTCACTTTTCTAGGAAAAAAAGAAACTAAAAGGAAATTAAAAATAGACATTTCAGATCTCAGCTTTTCCAAATAAGAGTGTTAATTGCATATAATTCTTGGAAAGAACACTAAAATAATTTTGAGACCAAATAAAGCATTCTACTTATGGAAAAAAATCCTGCATTGAAGCAAACATTATGGTAAGGTACAATCTTTTTTTTCAAAATCTTACTGGGTAGTATACATGCATTTGAGCAAGGAGGGTCATGAAGAAAATTAAAGTGAAATAAATAAATAAATAGACAAAATGAATATTTGAATGGAAAAGTATTTTAGGTGGTTACTGACAAATACAATCTACTTTTCTTCTACTACTTTTTATTATTTTTGAATATAGTGGCATCACATATATGTAAATTATGAAAATGCTTCTTTATAATAAATTTCTTCTAAAAGGATTACAAAGAGTATCCTATTTAAAAGTCAGATGTCATGGACTGGCCAGATTGCTCAGTGGACTTGCGTGAGTGTTAGGTAGATGCAGGGACAAGGGTTTGATCCCTGCCCTGCACTGTAGGCCTGGACCTGAGATGGCAAACAAGACTGGGTATGGTGGCACATGCCTATATCCCCAGTGCTTGGGAGGCTGAAAACAGAAGGATCACTATGAATCCAATCTGTATAATGAGACCCTATAGACCCTGTACTAAATTCATAAAAAAGTAAAAAATAAAAAATCAGGAGTTGTGACAAAAATATATTTAAATGATTTCTGTTTTATTTCAAGACAAACCATATAAATCATTCAACATTAGAAGCCCTAAACAGTATAACTGATCTCCTCTTAGCTTGTGACAGTATTATTTCTGAAAGATTGAGATGCAAGTTTGGTTACCTGAATTCCTTACACAAGCGCCTGTTTTATTTTACTCTGATAAATACAGTGCGAGCTAACCCACAAATAAATGTGTAATACAAAAGTTGATCAGAGGGGCTGGGGAGATGGCTCAGTGTAATAAGTGCCTCCCTGGGCTGGGGAGATGGCTCAGTGGAATAAGCGCTTCCCTGGCAAACACAAGGACCTGAGTTCAATTCCTGGTTCTGCCAAAAAAAGAAAAAAAAAAAAAATATATATATATATATAAATTCATTTTAAATTCCTAAAGCTTATAA